>CM069079.1:31428289-31728289 GCA_035578085.1 Solanum pinnatisectum | reverse complement strand
CTAAAACCTAACGTAAAAACCTAAAACCCTAAGAAACCCTAAACCTTAAGAAACATAAATGCTATAAACCCTAAAATAAATCCTAAAAACCATTTAAAACACCTAAAAAAACCCTAAGATCTAAACCTAAATCCTGAAAATTAGTAAACCCTAAACCTAAGAAACCAAAAAAAAAAAACCCCAAGCCCTAAACCCTAAACCCTAAGAATCACTTCACCCTTAAAAACCCTACAAACCAAAAACCCCTAAACCTAAAAAACTCTAAGCTCTAAACCCTATAAAGCCCTAAATCGTATATGCTAAACCCTAAAAAACACAAAAAAAAAAAAAAACTTAAGCCCTAAACCTAAAAAACCCTAAAAACACTTAACCAAAGAATCTCAAATCCCTAAACCCTAAATACCTAGATAAAACCCTTACCCTAAAACCTTAAACCTAAAAAAACCCTAACCTATAACCTTAAATCCTAAACCTAAAACTCTATGAAACCCTAAACCTTAAGAAACCAAAAATCCAATAAACCATAAAACTCATTTAAAAACACTACAAATCCCGAAGCTCTAAATACTAAATCCTAAAGATCCGTAAACCCTAAACCTGAAAAACACAAAAAAAAAAAATAACCTAAGCCCTAAACCCTAAATCCTAAAAAATACTAAGAAACACTAAACCCTTAAAAACTCTAAAAAACCCAAAAACCCCTTAACTTTAAAAAACTCTAAGATATAAACCCTATAAAGCCCTAAATCGTATGTGCTAAACCATAAAAAACACAAAATAAAACTTCTAATCCCTTAACCCTAAACCTATAAAATCATAAAAAAACATTAGCCTAAAAAATACAAAGCTCAAAATCCTAAAAACCTAGATAAAACCCTTAACCACAAACCCTAAACCTAAAAAAACACTAAGCCCTAAACCCCTAAATCTTAAACCTAAAACCCTAAGAAACCCTAAACCTTAAGAAACCTTAAAAACAATAAACCCTAAAAACCATTCAAAACCCCTACAAAACCCTAAGCTCTAAACCCTGAATGCTAAAAATTTGTAAACCCTAAACTTAAGAAACACGAAAACCCCTAAGCCCTAAACCCTAAATAACCCTAAGAAACCCTATAAAGCCCTAAATCATATATGTTAAACCATAAAAAAACACAAAAAACAAAAACCCTAAGCCCTAAACCTATTAAACCCTAAGAAAACATTATCCTAAATTACCCCAAATCCCTAAACCCTAAAACCTAGATAAACCCCTTAACCTAAAACCCAAAACATAAAAAAACCCTAAGCCTCTTAACCCTAAACCCTAACATAAAACCTTAAATTCTAAACCTAAAACCCGATGAAACCCTAAACTTTCATAAACCTGGAATCCTATAAACCCTAAAATAAATAATAAAACACATTTCAAACCCCTACAAACGTTGAAGCTCAAAACCAAAAATCCTAATAATCCGTAAACCCTAAACATAAAAAACATTTAAAAAAAAAAAAAAAAAAAAAAAAAAAAAAAAAAAAAACCTAAGCCCTAAACCCTAAACCCTAAAAAATCCTAAGAAACACTTAACCCTTAAAAAACCAAAAAACCGCTTAACCTAAAAAGCTCTAAGCTCTAAACCCTATAAAACCCTAAATCATATATGCTAAATCCTAAAAAACACAGAAAAAAAAAAAACCTAAGCCCTAAACCCTAAACCTATAAAATCCTAAAAAAACTTAACCTAAAAAACCAAAAGCCATAAACCTAAAAGCCTAGATAAATCCCATAACCTAAAACCCTAAGCCCTAAGCCCTTAAAAATCTTAACCTAAAAAAACAAAGCCCTAAACCCTAAAAACCTAGATAAAATCCTTAACCAAAACCCTAAACCCAAAAAAAACCCTATACTGTAAATGCTAAACCTTAAGAAACCCTAAATCCTATAAACCCTAAAATAAACCCAAAAAAATCATATAAACAACTACAAAACCCTAGGCTTGGAACCCTAAATCCTAATAATCTGTAAACCCTAAACCTAAAAAACACAAAAAAACCGTAAGCCCTAAACCCTAAGC
Organism: Solanum pinnatisectum; assembly: GCA_035578085.1. Taxonomy (NCBI): domain Eukaryota; kingdom Viridiplantae; phylum Streptophyta; class Magnoliopsida; order Solanales; family Solanaceae; genus Solanum; species Solanum pinnatisectum. Next base: position 31,726,235 of record CM069079.1, on the reverse strand, counting down.
CCTAAGAAACACTTAACCATTAAAAACACTAAAAAACCCAAAAATCCCTAAACCTAAAAACACACTAAGTCTAAACACTATGAAGCCCTAAATCGTATATGCTAAAGCCCAAGAAAAATAAAAAAAACCCTAAGCCCTAAAACCTAAACCTATAAAACCATAAAAAATCTTGACCGAAAAATCCAAAGCCCTACACCCTAACTACCTAGATAAAACCCTTAACCTAAAATCCTAAGCCTAAAAAAACCTTCAGCCCTAAACCCTAAACACTAACCTAAAACACTAAATCCTAAACCTAAAACCCTAAAACCCTAAACCTTAACAAACCCTAAAATAAACCCTAAAAACCATTTAAGATCCCTACGAAACCCTAAGCTCTAAACCTTAAGTCCTTAAAATCCATAAATCCTAAACTAAAAGAACAGGAAAAAAAGCCTAAGCCCTAAACCCTAAATATTCCTAAGAAACACTTAACCCTTAAAACCCCTAAAAACACAAAAACCCCTACACCTAAAATTTCTAAACCCTATAAAGCCCTAAATTGTATATGCAAAACCCTAAAAAACACAAAAAAAAAATGCTAAGACCTAAATCCTAAACCTATAAAACCTTTAAATCCTCAAAGCCCTAAACCATAAAAGCCTAAATAAAACCCTTTACCTAAAACCATAAACCTAAAAAACCCCTAAACCCTAAATCCTAACCTAAAGCCCTAAATTCTCAACCTAAAACCTAAGATATACTAAAACCTAAACCTTAAGAAACCCTAAATCCTATAAACCCTAAAATAAGCACTAAAAACCATTTAATACCCCTACAAAACCTAAGTTCTAAACCCTAATTCCTAAAAATCCGTAAACCCTAAACCTCAAAACAGAAAAAATCCCCTAAGCCATAAACTGTAAACCATAAGTAACACTTAACCCTTAAAAAACCAAAAACCCCTAAACCTAAAAAAAACTCTAAGCTCTTAACCCTATAAAGCCCTAAATTGTATATGCTAAACCCTAAAAAACACACAAAAAAAAAAAAATCCTAAGCCCTAAACCCTAAAAACCATAATGTAAAAACCAAAAGCCCTAAACCCTAAAAATCTAAATACAACCCTTAACCTGAAACCTTAAAACTAAAAAGACCCTAAGCCCTAATCCATAAATCTTAAACCCTAAACCCTACACCTCAACCTAAAACACTACGAAACCCTAAACCCTAAACCTTAAGAAACCCTAAATCGTATAAACCCTAAAATAAACCCTAAAACCATTTAAAACCCCTACAAAACCCTAAGCTCTAATCTGTTATTTCTAAAAATTCATAAACCCTAATCTTAAAAAACACAAAAAAAAACCCTAAGCCCTAAACCCTAAACCCTAAGAAACACGTAAACCTTAAAAACCCTAAAATCCCAAAACTCCTAAACTTAAAAACTATAAATTCTAAACCTCCTACACAACCCTAAGCTCTAAACCCTAAATTTTAAAAATCCATAAACTCTAAACCTATAAAACACCAGAAAAACCCTATGACCTAAACCCTAAGAAACACTTAACCCATAAAAACCTTTAAAAAAAAAACCAAAAACCCCTAAACTTAAAAAACTCTAAGCTTTAAACCCTACTATAAATACTCGAAGCCCTAAACCCAAAACATATAAAACCCTAAAAAACCTTGATAAATTCTTCAACCTAAAACCCTAATCCCAAAAAATCCCTAAGCCCTTAACCTAAACCATAACCTAAAACCCTAAAAACCGAAAAAACCCTACAAAACCCTATAAACCATTCAAAACCCCTACAAAACCCTAAGCTCTAAACCCTAAGAAACCCAAACCCTAAACTATATAATAGCCTAAATCCTATAAACCCTAAAAAACATTTAAAACCCCTACAAAACCCTAAGCTCTAAACCCTAAATCCTAAAAATCCATAAACCCCAAACCTAAAAAACACAACGAACCCAAAGCCTTAAACCCTAAAAAATCCCTAAACAATTTACCCTAAAACCCTAAAAAACACAAAAAAAAAAAAAAAAAGAACCCTAAGAGTCACTTAACCCTTAAAACCCTAAAAACCCCAAATATCCCTAAACCTAAAAAACTCTAAGCTATAAACCCTATAAAGACCTAGATCGTATATGCTAAACCCTAAAAAACACAAAAAAACCATAAGCCTTAAACCCTAAATCTATAAAACCGTAAAAAACTTAACCCAAAAAACCCAAAGCCCTAAACCCTAAAACTTAGATAAAACCCTTAACCTAAAACCCTACACCTAAAAAAACCCTAAGCCCTAAACTCTAAACCCTAACCTAAAACCCTAAATCCGAAACCTAAGACCCTAAGAAACCCTAAACCTTAAGAAACCCTAAATCCTATAAATCCTAAAAACCATCTAAAACCCTTACAAAACCCTAAGCTCTAAACCATAAAAACCTAAATAAAACCCTTTACCTAAAACCATAAACCTAAAAAACCCCTAAACCTAAAAAAAACTCTTAGCTCTTAACCCTATAAAGCCCTAAATTGTATATGCTAAACCCTAAAAAACACAAAAAAAAAAAAAATCCTAAGCCCTAAACCCTAAAAACCATAATGTAAAAACCAAAAGCCCTAAACCCTAAAAATCTAAATACAACCCTTAACCTGAAACCTTAAAACTAAAAAGACCCTAAGCCCTAATCCATAAACCTTAAACCCTAAACCCTAAACCTCAACCTAAAACACTATGAAACCCTAAACCCTAAACCTTAAGAAACCCTAAATCGTATAAACCCTAAAATAAACCCTAAAACCATTTAAAACCCCTACAAAACCCTAAGCTCTAATCTCTTATTTCAAAAAATTCATAAACCCTAATCCTAAAAAACACAAAAAAAAACCCTAATCCCTAAACCCTAAACCCAAAGAAACACGTAAACCTTAAAAACCCTAAAATCCCAAAACTCCTAAACTTAAAAACTATAAATTCTAAACCCCCTACACAACCCTAAGCTCTAAACCCTAAATCTTAAAAATCCATTAACTCTAAACCTATAAAACACCAGAAAAACCCTATGACCTAAACCCTAAGAAACACTTAACCCATAAAAACCTTTAAAAAAAAACCAAAAACCCCTAAACTTAAAAAACTCTAAGCTTTAAACCCTATTATAAAAACTCGAAGCCCTAAACCCAAAACATATAAAACCCTAAAAAACCTAGATAAATTCTTCAACCTAAAACCCTAATCACAAAAAATCCCTAAGCCCTTAACCCTAAACCCTAACCTAAAACCCTAAAAACCGAAAAAAACCCTACAAAACCCTATAAACCATTCAAAACCCCTACAAAACCCTAAGCTCTAAACCCTAAGAAACCCAAAACCCTAAACTATATAATAGCCTAAATCCTATAAACCCTAAAAAACATTTAAAACCCCTACAAAACCCTAAGCTCTAAACCCTAAATCATAAAAATCCATAAACCCCAAACCTAAAAAACACAACGAACCCAAAGCCCTAAACCCTAAAAAATCCTAAGAAACACCTAAACCTTAAAAGCCCTAAACCTAAAAACTCTAAGTTCTAAACCCCTACAAAACCCTAAGCTCTAAATCCTAAATCCTAAAAATCCGTAAACCCTAAACCTACGAAACACAAAAAAAAAAAAACCCTAAGCCCTAAACTCTAAGAAACACTTAACCCTTAAAAACCCTGAAATAACTAAAAAAACTCTAAGCTTTAAACCGTATTAAGCCCTAAATCTTATATGCTAAACCCTAAAAAACACTAAAAACCCTAAGCCCCAAACAATTTACCCTAAAACCCTAAAAAACACAAAAAAAAAAAAAAGAACCCTAAGAGTCACTTAACCCTTAAAACCCTGAAAAACCCAAATATCCCTAAACCTAAAAAACTCTAAGCTATAAACCCTATAAAGACCTAGATCATATATGCTAAACCCTAAAAAACACAAAAAAACCATAAGCCTTAAACCCTAAATCTATAAAACCGTAAAAAACTTAACCCAAAAAACCCAAAGCCCTAAACCCTCAAACTTAGATAAAACCCTTAATCTAAAACCCTACACCTATAAAAACCCTAAGCCCTAAACTCTAAACCCTAACCTAAAACCCTAAATCCGAAACCTAAGACCCTAAGAAACCCTAAATCCTATAAATCCTAAAAACCATCTAAAACCCTTACAAAACCCTAAGCTCTAAATCCTAAATCCTAAAAATTTGTACACCCTAAACCTAAAAAAATCAAAAAAAAACCTTAAGCCCTAAACTCTTAAAAACCCTAAGAAACACTCCACCCTTAAAAAACCTTAAAAACCCAAACACCCCTAAACCTAAAAAACTCTAAGCTCTAAACCCTATAAAGCCCTAAACCATATATGCTAAACCCTAAAAAATACCAAAAAAAAAAAAAAAAAAAAGCTCTAAACCTTAAACCTATAAAACCCCTTAACCTAAAAAAACCCAAACCCATAAACCCAAAAAACCTAGATAAAACCCTTAACCTAAAAAAGCCCTAAGACCTAAACCTTAAACCCTAAGTCCTAACCTAAATCATAAACCTACAATTCTAAGAAACCTTACCTTAAAACCTAAACATTAAGAAACCCTAAATCCTATAAACCCTAAAATAAATCCTAAAAACCATTTATAAACCCTAAGCTCTAAACCCTAAATCCTAAAAGTCCGTGAACCCTAAACCTAAAAAACACAAAAAAACTCTAAGCCCTAAACCCTAAACCCTAAAAAACCTAAGAAACACTTAACCCATAAAATTACTAAAAACCCAAAAACCCTAAACCTAAAGATTCTAAACTCTAAACCTTATAAATCCCTAAATTGTAAATGTTAAACCCTAAAAAACACAAAAAAAAAAAAAAAAACCCCTAAGCCCTAAACCCTAAACATACAAAACCCTAAAAAAGCTTAACCCAAAACAACCCATAGCCCTAAACACTAAAACCTAGATAAAACATTAACCTAAAACCCTAAACCTAAAAAAACCATAAACCCTAAACCCTAAAGCCTAACCTAAAAACCTAAATACAAAACCTAAGACCCTAAGAAATCCTAAACCCTAAACCTTAAGAAATCCTAAATCCTATAAACCCTAAAAACCATCTAAAACCCCTACAAAACCCTAAGCTCTAAACCCTAAATCCTAAAAATTCGTGAACCCTAAACCTAGAAAACACAAAAAATACCCTAAGCCCTAAACAATAAAACCCTAAGAAACACTTTACCCGTAAAAAGCCCAATAAAACCCAATAACTCCTAAACCTAAGAAACTCTTAGCTCTAAACCCTATAGAGCCCTAAACTGTATATGCTAAACTCTAAAAAACTCAAAAAAATAAATATAGAGCCCTAAACCTTAAACCTATAAAACCCTAAAAACCCTTAACCTAAAAACCCCAAACCCATAAACCCTAAAAACCTAGATAAAAGACTTAACCTAAAAACCTAAACCTAAAACAAACCCCAAGACATAAACCCTAAACCCGAAACCTTAAGTCCTAACCTACCACCCTAAATCCTAAACATAAACCCTAAGAAATCCTAAACCCTAAACCTTAAGAAACCCTTAAGCCTATAAACCCTAAAATAAACCCTAAAACCATTTAAAACCCCTATGAAACCTAAGCTCTAAACCCTAAACCTTAAGTCCTAACCTAACACCCTAAATCCTAAACATAAAACCCTAAGAAATCCTAAACCCTAAACCTTAAGAAACCCTTAATCCTATAAACCCTAAAATAAACCCTAAAACCATTTAAAACCCCTATGAAACCTAAGCTCTAAACCCTAAATCCTAAAAATCCATAAACCCTAAACTTAACAAACACAAAAAACCCTAAACCCTAAGACCTAAACCCTAAAAATCCCTAAGAGACACTTAACCATTAAAACCCCCAAATAATGCAAAAACCCCTAAACCCAAAAAACTCTAAGCTCTAAACTCTATCAATCCCTAAATCATATATGCTAAAGCCAAAAAAGTACAAAAAAAAAACCCTAAGCCTTAAACCCTAAAAAACATTAACATAAAAAACCCAAAACCCTAAATCTAAGAAACTCTTAACCATTAAAAACCCTAAAAAACTCTAAGCTCTAAACCCTATAAAGTCGTAAATCGTATACGCTAAAGCCCAAGAAACACAAAAAAAAAAAAAAACCTTAAGCGCTAAATCCTAAACCTATAAAACCATAAAAAATCTTAACTTAAAAAACCCAAAGCCCTAAACCCTAAATACCTAGATAAAACCCTTAACCTAAATTCGTTAACCTTAAAAACCCTAATCCCTAAACCATAAACCCTAACCTAAAATACTAAATCCTAAACCGAACACACTAAGAGACCATAAACCCTAAACCTTAAGAAACCCCAAATCCTATAAACCCTAACATAAACACTACAAACACTAAATATCATTTTAAATCCCTATAAAACCCTAATCTCTAAACCGTAAAAATTTGTAAACCCTAAACCTAAATCATACAAAAAAACCCTAAGCCCTAAGCCCTAAATCCTAAAAAGCCCTAAGAAACCCTACACCCTTAAAAACCCAAAAACCCCTAAACCTAAAAATTTCTAAGCTCTAAACCCTATAAAACCCTAAATCGTATATGCTAAACCTAAAAAAAAAAAACCCAAGCCTTACACCATCAAAATCAAGATAAAACCCTTACACCAAATTTAAAAAAAACCTAAGCCCTAAATCCTAAACCTAAAACCCTAAGATACTCTAAACCCTAGACCTTAAGAAACCCTAAATCCTATAAACCCTAAAATAAACCCCAAAAACATTTAAAACACTTACAAAATCCTAAGCTCTTAACCTAAATCCTAAAAATCTGTAAACCATAAACATAAAAAAGACAAAAAAAAAAAAAAAACCCTAAGCCCTAAACCATAAATAACCCTAAGAAACACTTAACCCTTAAAACATTATAAAACGCAAGGATCCCTAAACCAAAAAAACTCTAAGCTCTTAACCCTATAAATCCCTAAATAGTATATGCTAAATCCTAAATAATAGAATAAAAACCCTAATCCCTAAGCCCTTAACCTATAAAATCCTAAAAAACATTAACCTAAAAACCCCAAAGCCCTAAACCCTAAAAGCCTAGATAAAACTATTAACCTAAAACCCTAAAGCAAAAAAAAAACCTAAGCCTTAAACCCTAAAACCTAACGTAAAAACCTAAAACCCTAAGAAACCCTAAACCTTAAGAAACATAAATGCTATAAACCCTAAAATAAATCCTAAAAACCATTTAAAACACCTAAAAAAACCCTAAGATCTAAACCTAAATCTTGAAAATTAGTAAACCCTAAACCTAAGAAACCAAAAAAAAAAACCAAGACCTAAACCCTAAACCCTAAGAATCACTTCACACTTAAAAACCCAACAAACCAAAAACCCTAAACCTAAAAACTCTAAGCTCTAAACCTATAAAGCCCTAAATCGTATATGCTAAACCCTAAAAAACACAAAAAAAAAATAATCTTAAGCCCTAAACCTAAAAAACCCTAAAAACACTTAACCAAAGAATCTCAAATCCCTAAACCCTAAATACCTAGATAAAACCCTTACCCTAAAACCTTAAACCTAAAAAAACCCTAACCTATAACCTTAAATCCTAAACCTAAAACTCTATGAAATCCTAAACCTTAAGAAACCAAAAATCCAATAAACCATAAAACTCATTTAAAAACACTACAAATCCCGAAGCTCTAAATACTAAATCCTAAAGATCCGTAAACCCTAAACCTGAAAAACACAAAAAAAAAAAATAACCTAAGCCCTAAACCCTAAATCCTAAAAAATACTAAGAAACACTAAACCCTTAAAAACTCTAAAAAACCCAAAAACCCTGAACTTTAAAAAACTCTAAGATATAAACCCTATAAAGCCCTAAATCGTATGTGCTAAACCATAAAAAACACAAAATAAAACTTCTAATCCCTTAACCCTAAACCTATAAAATCATAAAAAAACATTAGCCTAAAAAATACAAAGCTCAAAATCCTAAAAACCTAGATAAAACCCTTAACCACAAACCCTAAACCTAAAAAAACACTAAGCCCTAAACCCCTAAATCTTAAACCTAAAACCCTAAGAAACCCTAAACCTTAAGAAACCTTAAAAACAATAAACCCTAAAAACCATTCAAAACCCCTACAAAACCCTAAGCTCTAAACCCTGAATGCTAAAATTTGTAAACCCTAAACTTAAGAAACACGAAAACCCCTAAGCCCTAAACCCTAAATAACCCTAAGAAACCCTATAAAGCCCTAAATCATATATGTTAAACCATAAAAAAACACAAAAAACAAAAACCCTAAGCCCTAAACCTATTAAACCCTAAGAAAACATTATCCTAAATTACCCCAAATCCCTAAACCCTAAAACCTAGATAAACCCCTTAACCTAAAACCCAAAACATAAAAAAACCCTAAGCCTCTTAACCCTAAACCCTAACATAAAACCTTAAATTCTAAACCTAAAACCCGATGAAACCCTAAACTTTCATAAACCTGGAATCCTATAAACCCTAAAATAAATAATAAAACACATTTCAAACCCCTACAAACGTTGAAGCTCAAAACCAAAAATCCTAATAATCCGTAAACCCTAAACCTTAAAAACATTAAAAAAAAAAAAAAAAAAAAAAACCGAAGCCCTAAACCCTAAACCCTAAAAAATCCTAAGAAACACTTAACCCTTAAAAAACCAAAAAACCCCTTAACCTAAAAAGCTCTAAGCTCTAAACCCTATAAAACCCTAAATCATATATGCTAAATCCTAAAAAACACAAAAAAAAAAAAAAACCTAAGCCCTAAACCCTAAACCTATAAAATCCTAAAAAAACTTAACCTAAAAAACCAAAAGCCATAAACCTAAAAACCTAGATAAATCCCATAACCTAAAACCCTAAGTCTAATAAAACCCTAAGCCCTAAGCCCTAAACCCTAACCTAAAACACTAAATCCTAAACATAAATTCCTAAGAAACCCTAAACCATAGACCTTAAGAAACCCTAAAATAAACCCTAAAATGATTTAAAACCCATACAAAACCCTAAGCTCTAAACCCTAAAAAGCTGTAAACCCTAAACCTAAAAAACACAAAAAAAAAAAAAAAACCTAAGACCTATACACTAACCCCTAAAAAATACTTAACCCTTAAAAACCCTAAAAAACTCAAAAACCCTTAAACCTAAAAAACACTAAGTTCTAAACCCTATAAAGCCCTAAATCGTATATGCTAAACCCTCAAAAACACAATAAAAATAAGGCTAAGCCCTAAACCATAAACCTATAAAACCCTTAAAAATCTTAAACTAAAAAAACAAAGCCCTAAACCCTAAAAACCTAGATAAAATCCTTAACCAAAACCCTAAACCCTAACCTAAAACCCTCAAAAACCGTAAACGCTAAACCTTAAGAAACCCTAAATCCTATAAACCCTAAAATAAACCCTAAAAATCATTTAAACCACTACAAAACCCTAGGCTTGGAACCCTAAATCCTAATAATCTGTAAACCCTAAACCTAAAAAACACAAAAAAACCGTAAGCCCTAAACCCTAAACCCTAAGAAACACTTAACCATTAAAAACACTAAAAAACCCAAAAACCCCTAAACCTATAAAAACTCTAAGCTCTAAACACTATGAAGCCCTAAATTGTATATGCTAAAGCCCAAGAAACATAAAAAAACCCTAAGCCCTAAAACCTAAACCTATAAAACCATAAAAAATCTTGACCGAAAAAATCCAAAGCCCTACACCCTAAGTACCTAGATAAAACCCTTAACCTAAATCCCTAAGCCTAAAAAACCTTCAGCCCTAAACCCTAAACACTAACCTAAAACACTAAATCCTAAACCTAAAACCCTGAAACCCCCAAAACCCTAAACCTTAAAAAAGCCTAAAATAAACCCTAAAAACCATTTAAAACCCCTACGAAACCCTAAGCTCTAAACCCTAAGTCATTAAAATCCTAAACTAAAAGAACAGGAAAAAAAGCCTAAGCCCTAAACCCTAAATATTCCTAAGAAACACTTAACCCTTAAAACCCCTAAAAACACAAAAACCCCTACACCTAAAATTTCTAAACCCTATAAAGCCCTAAATTGTATATGCAAAACCCTAAAAAACACAAAAAAAAAATGCTAAGACCTAAATCCTAAACCTATAAAACCTTTAAATCCTCAAAGCCCTAAACCATAAAAGCCTAAATAAAACCCTTTACCTAAAACCATAGACCTAAAAAACCCCTAAACCCTAAATCCTAACCTAAAGCCCTAAATTCTCAACCTAAAACCTAAGATATACTAAAACCTAAACCTTAAGAAACCCTAAATCCTATAAACCCTAAAATAAGCACTAAAAACCATTTAATACCCCTACAAAACCTAAGTTCTAAACCCTAATTCCTAAAAATCCGTAAACCCTAAACCTCAAAACAGAAAAAATCCCCTAAGCCATAAACTGTAAACCTTAAGTAACACTTAACCCTTAAAAAACCAAAAACCCCTAAACCTAAAAAAAACTCTAAGCTCTTAACCCTATAAAGCCCTAAATTGTATATGCTAAACCCTAAAAAAGACAAAAAAAAATCCTAAGCCCTAAACCCTAAAAACCATAATGTAAAAACCAAAAGCCCTAAACCCTAAAAATCTAAATACAACCCTTAACCTGAAACCTTAAAACTAAAAAGACCCTAAGCCCTAATCCATAAATCTTAAACCCTAAACCCTAAACCTCAACCTAAAACACTACGAAACCCTAAACCCTAAACCTTAAGAAAACCTAAATCGTATAAACCCTAAAATAAACCCTAAAACCATTTAAAACCCCTACAAAACCCTAAGCTCTAATTTGTTATTTCTAAAAATTCATAAACCCTAATCTTAAAAAACACAAAAAAAAACCCTAAGCCCTAAACCCTAAACCCTAAGAAACACGTAAACCTTAAAAACCCTAAAATCCCAAAACTCCTAAACTTAAAAACTATAAATTCTAAACCTCCTACACAACCCTAAGCTCTAAACCCTAAATTTTAAAAATCCATAAACTCTAAACCTATAAAACACCAGAAAAACCCTATGACCTAAACCCTAAGAAACACTTAACCCATAAAAACCTTTAAAAAAAAAACCAAAAACCCCTAAACTTAAAAAACTCTAAGCTTTAAACCCTACTATAAATACTCGAAGCCCTAAACCCAAAACATATAAAACCCTAAAAAAACTTGATAAATTCTTCAACCTAAAACCCTAATCCCAAAAAATCCCTAAGCCCTTAACCTAAACCATAACCTAAAACCCTAAAAACCGAAAAAAACCCTACAAAACCCTATAAACCATTCAAAACCCCTACAAAACCCTAAGCTCTAAACCCTAAGAAACCCAAAACCCTAAACTATATAATAGCCTAAATCCTATAAACCCTAAAAAACATTTAAAACCCCTACAAAACCCTAAGCTCTAAACCCTAAATCCTAAAAATCCATAAACCCCAAACCTAAAAAACACAACGAACCCAAAGCCTTAAACCCTAAAAAATCCCTAAACAATTTACCCTAAAACCCTAAAAAACACAAAAAAAAAAAAAAGAAAAAAAGAACCCTAAGAGTCACTTAACCCTTAAAACCCTAAAAACCCCAAATATCCCTAAACCTAAAAAACTCTAAGCTATAAACCCTATAAAGACCTAGATCGTATATGCTAAACCCTAAAAAACACAAAAAAACCATAAGCCTTAAACCCTAAATCTATAAAACCGTAAAAAACTTAACCCAAAAAACCCAAAGCCCTAAACCCTAAAACTTAGATAAAACCCTTAACCTAAAACCCTACACCTAAAAAAACCCTAAGCCCTAAACTCTAAACCCTAACCTAAAACCCTAAATCCGAAACCTAAGACCCTAAGAAACCCTAAACCTTAAGAAACCCTAAATCCTATAAATCCTAAAAACCATCTAAAACCCTTACAAAACCCTAAGCTCTAAACCATAAAAACCTAAATAAAACCCTTTACCTAAAACCATAAACCTAAAAAACCCCTAAACCTAAAAAAAACTCTTAGCTCTTAACCCTATAAAGCCCTAAATTGTATATGCTAAACCCTAAAAACACAAAAAAAAAAATCCTAAGCCCTAAACCCTAAAACCATAATGTAAAAACCAAAAGCCCTAAACCCTAAAAATCTAAATACAACCCTTAACCTGAAACCTTAAAACTAAAAAGACCCTAAGCCCTAATCCATAAACCTTAAACCCTAAACCCTAAACCTCAACCTAAAACACTATGAAACCCTAAACCCTAAACCTTAAGAAACCCTAAATCGTATAAACCCTAAAATAAACCCTAAAACCATTTAAAACCCCTACAAAACCCTAAGCTCTAATCTCTTATTTCAAAAAATTCATAAACCCTAATCCTAAAAAACACAAAAAAAAACCCTAATCCCTAAACCCTAAACCCAAAGAAACACGTAAACCTTAAAACCCTAAAATCCCAAAACTCCTAAACTTAAAAACTATAAATTCTAAACCCTACACAACCCTAAGCTCTAAACCCTAAATCTTAAAAATCCATTAACTCTAAACCTATAAAACACAAGAAAAACCCTATGACCTAAACCCTAAGAAACATTTAACCCTTAAAATTCTTTAAAAAAAAACCAAAAACCCCTAAACTTAAAAAACTCTAAGCTTTAAACCCTATTATAAAAACTCGAAGCCCTAAACCCAAAACATATAAAACCCTAAAAAACCTAGATAAATTCTTCAACCTAAAACCCTAATCACAAAAAATCCCTAAGCCCTTAACCCTAAACCCTAACCTAAAACCCTAAAACCGAAAAAAACCCTACAAAACCCTATAAACCATTCAAAACCCCTACAAAACCCTAAGCTCTAAACCCTAAGAAACCCAAAACCCTAAACTATATAATAGCCTAAATCCTATAAACCCTAAAAAACATTTAAAACCCCTACAAAACCCTAAGCTCTAAACCCTAAATCATAAAAATCCATAAACCCCAAACCTAAAAAACACAACGAACCCAAAGCCCTAAACCCTAAAAAATCCTAAGAAACACCTAAACCTTAAAAGCCCTAAACCTAAAAACTCTAAGTTCTAAACCCCTACAAAACCCTAAGCTCTAAATCCTAAATCCTAAAAATCCGTAAACCCTAAACCTACGAAACACAAAAAAAAACCCTAAGCCCTAAACTCTAAGAAACACTTAACCCTTAAAAACCCCAAATAACTAAAAACTCTAAGCTTTAAACCGTATTAAGCCCTAAATCCTATACGCTAAACCCTAAAAAACACTAAAAACCCTAAGCCCCAAACAATTTACCCTAAAACCCTAAAAAACACAAAAAAAAAGAACCCTAAGAGTCACTTAACCCTTAAAACCCCGAAAAACCCAAATATCCCTAAACCTAAAAACTCTAAGCTATAAACCCTATAAAGACCTAGATCATATATGCTAAACCCTAAAAACACAAAAACCATAAGCCTTAAACCCTAAATCTATAAAACCGTAAAAAACTTAACCCAAAAAACCCAAAGCCCTAAACCCTCAAACTTAGATAAAACCCTTAATCTAAAACCCTACACCTATAAAAACCCTAAGCCCTAAACTCTAAACCCTAACCTAAAACCCTAAATCCGAAACCTAAGACCCTAAGAAACCCTAAATCCTATAAATCCTAAAAACCATCTAAAACCCTTACAAAACCCTAAGCTCTAAATCCTAAATCCTAAAAATTTGTACACCCTAAACCTAAAAAAATCAAAAAAAAACCTTAAGCCCTAAACTCTTAAAAACCCTAAGAAACACTCCACCCTTAAAAAACCTTAAAAACCCAAACACCCCTAAACCTAAAAAACTCTAAGCTCTAAACCCTATAAAGCCCTAAACCATATATGCTAAACCCTAAAAAATACCAAAAAAAAAAAAAAAAAAAGCTCTAAACCTTAAACCTATAAAACCCCTTAACCTAAAAAAACCCAAACCCATAAACCCAAAAAACCTAGATAAAACCCTTAACCTAAAAAAGCCCTAAGACCTAAACCTTAAACCCTAAGTCCTAACCTAAATCATAAACCTACAATTCTAAGAAACCTTACCTTAAAACCTAAACATTAAGAAACCCTAAATCCTATAAACCCTAAAATAAATCCTAAAAACCATTTATAAACCCTAAGCTCTAAACCCTTATTTCTAAAAATCTGTAAACCCTAAACCTAAAAAACACAAAAAAACTCTAAGCCCTAAACCTAAACCCTAAAAAACATAAGAGACACTTAACCCTTAAAAATCCAAAAAAAACCCAAAAACCCTAAACCTAAAAACTCTAAACTCTAAGCCCTATAAATCCCTAAATCGTAAATACTAAACCCTAAAAACCACAAAAAAAAAAAAAAACCTAAGCCCTAAACCCTAAACATACAAAACCCTAAAAAATCTTAACCCAAAAAACCCCATAGCCCTAAACACTAAAACCTAGATAAAACCTTAACCTAAAACCCTTAACCTAAAAAAACCCTAAGCCCTAAACCCTAAAGCCTAACCTAAAACCCTAAATACGAAACCTAAGACCCTAAGAAATCCTAAACCCTAAACCTTAAGAAATCCTAAATCCTATAAACCCTAAAAACCATCTAACACCCCTACAAAACCCTAAGCTCTAAACCCTACATCCTAAAAATTCGTAAACCCTAAACCTAGAAAACACAAAAAAAAAAAAAAAACCTATGTCCTAAACACTATAAACCCTAAGAAACACTTTACCCTTAAAAACCCTAAAAAACCCAAAAACTCCTGAACCTAAAAAACTCTAAGCTCTAAACCCTATAAATCCCTAAATCGTATATGCTAAACTCTCAAAAACTCAAAAAATAAATACAAAGCCATAAACCTTAAACCTATAAAACCCTAAAAATCCTTAACCTAAAAAACCCAAACCCATAAACCCTAAAAACCTAGATAAAACACTTAACCTAAAATCCTAAACCTAAAAAAAAACAAAGACCAAAACCCTAAACCCTAAACCTTAAGTCCTAACCTACCACCCTAAATCCTAAACATAAACCCTAAGAAATCCTAAACCCTAAACCTTAAGAAACCCTTAATCCTATAAACCCTAAAATAAACCCTAAAACCATTTAAAACCCCTATGAAACCTAAGCTCTAAACCCTAAACCTTAAGTCCTAACCTAACACCCTAAATCCTAAACATAAAACCCTAAGAAATCCTAAACCCTAAACCTTAAGAAACCCTTAATCCTATAAACCCTAAAATAAACCCTAAAACCATTTAAAACCCCTATGAAACCTAAGCTCTAAACCCTAAATCCTAAAAATCCATAAACCCTAAACTTAACAAACACAAAAAACCCTAAACCCTAAGACCTAAACCCTAAAAATCCCTAAGAGACACTTAACCATTAAAACCCCCAAATAATGCAAAAACCCCTAAACCCAAAAAACTCTAAGCTCTAAACTCTATCAATCCCTAAATCATATATGCTAAAGCCAAAAAAGTACAAAAAAAAAACCCTAAGCCTTAAACCCTAAAAAACATTAACATAAAAAACCCAAAACCCTAAATCTAAGAAACTCTTAACCATTAAAAACCCTAAAAAACTCTAAGCTCTAAACCCTATAAAGTCGTAAATCGTATACGCTAAAGCCCAAGAAACACAAAAAAAAAAAAAAACCTTAAGCGCTAAATCCTAAACCTATAAAACCATAAAAAATCTTAACTTAAAAAACCCAAAGCCCTAAACCCTAAATACCTAGATAAAACCCTTAACCTAAATTCGTTAACCTTAAAAACCCTAATCCCTAAACCATAAACCCTAACCTAAAATACTAAATCCTAAACCGAACACACTAAGAGACCATAAACCCTAAACCTTAAGAAACCCCAAATCCTATAAACCCTAACATAAACACTACAAACACTAAATATCATTTTAAATCCCTATAAAACCCTAATCTCTAAACCGTAAAAATTTGTAAACCCTAAACCTAAATCATACAAAAAAACCCTAAGCCCTAAGCCCTAAATCCTAAAAAGCCCTAAGAAACCCTACACCCTTAAAAACCCAAAAACCCCTAAACCTAAAAATTTCTAAGCTCTAAACCCTATAAAACCCTAAATCGTATATGCTAAACCTAAAAAAAAAAAACCCAAGCCTTACACCATCAAAATCAAGATAAAACCCTTACACCAAATTTAAAAAAAACCTAAGCCCTAAATCCTAAACCTAAAACCCTAAGATACTCTAAACCCTAGACCTTAAGAAACCCTAAATCCTATAAACCCTAAAATAAACCCCAAAAACATTTAAAACACTTACAAAATCCTAAGCTCTTAACCCTAAATCCTAAAAATCCGTAAACCATAAACCTAAAAAACATAAAAAAAAAAAAACCCTAAACCCTAAACCATAAATAACCCTAAGAAACACTTAACCCTTAAAACCTTAAAAAACGCAAGAACCCCTAAACCTAAAAAACTCTAAGCTCTAAACCCTATAAATCCCTAAATAGTATATGCTAAATCCTAAAAAACACAATAAAAACCCTAATCCTTAAGCCCTTAACCTATAAAATCCTAAAAATACATTAACCTAAAAACCCCAAAGCCGTAAACCCTAAAGCCTAGATAAAACTATTAACCTAAAACCCTAAAGCAAAAAAAAAACCTAAGCCTTAAACCCTAAAACCTAACGTAAAAACCTAAAACCCTAAGAAACCCTAAACCTTAAGAAACATAAATGCTATAAACCCTAAAATAAATCCTAAAAACCATTTAAAACACCTAAAAAAACCCTAAGATCTAAACCTAAATCTTGAAAATTAGTAAACCCTAAACCTAAGAAACCAAAAAAAAAAAACCAAGCCCTAAACCCTAAACCCTAAGAATCACTTCACCCTTAAAAACCCTACAAACCAAAAACCCCTAAACCTAAAAAACTCTAAGCTCTAAACCCTATAAAGCCCTAAATCGTATATGCTAAACCCTAAAAAACACAAAAAAAAAAATAATCTTAAGCCCTAAACCTAAAAAACCCTAAAAACACTTAACCAAAGAATCTCAAATCCCTAAACCCTAAATACCTAGATAAAACCCTTACCCTAAAACCTTAAACCTAAAAAAACCCTAACCTATAACCTTAAATCCTAAACCTAAAACTCTATGAAATCCTAAACCTTAAGAAACCAAAAATCCAATAAACCATAAAACTCATTTAAAAACACTACAAATCCCGAAGCTCTAAATACTAAATCCTAAAGATCCGTAAACCCTAAACCTGAAAAACACAAAAATAAAAAATAACCTAAGCCCTAAACCCTAAATCCTAAAAAATACTAAGAAACACTAAACCCTTAAAAACTCTAAAAAACCCAAAAACCCCTGAACTTTAAAAAACTCTAAGATATAAACCCTATAAAGCCCTAAATCGTATGTGCTAAACCATAAAAAACACAAAATAAAACTTCTAATCCCTTAACCCTAAACCTATAAAATCATAAAAAAACATTAGCCTAAAAAATACAAAGCTCAAAATCCTAAAAACCTAGATAAAACCCTTAACCACAAACCCTAAACCTAAAAAAACACTAAGCCCTAAACCCCTAAATCTTAAACCTAAAACCCTAAGAAACCCTAAACCTTAAGAAACCTTAAAAACAATAAACCCTAAAAACCATTCAAAACCCCTACAAAACCCTAAGCTCTAAACCCTGAATGCTAAAAATTTGTAAACCCTAAACTTAAGAAACACGAAAACCCCTAAGCCCTAAACCCTAAATAACCCTAAGAAACCCTATAAAGCCCTAAATCATATATGTTAAACCATAAAAAAACACAAAAAACAAAAACCCTAAGCCCTAAACCTATTAAACCCTAAGAAAACATTATCCTAAATTACCCCAAATCCCTAAACCCTAAAACCTAGATAAACCCCTTAACCTAAAACCCAAAACATAAAAAAACCCTAAGCCTCTTAACCCTAAACCCTAACATAAAACCTTAAATTCTAAACCTAAAACCCGATGAAACCCTAAACTTTCATAAACCTGGAATCCTATAAACCCTAAAATAAATAATAAAACACATTTCAAACCCCTACAAACGTTGAAGCTCAAAACCAAAAATCCTAATAATCCGTAAACCCTAAACCTTAAAAACATTAAAAAAAAAAAAAAAAAAAAAAAAAAAAACCGAAGCCCTAAACCCTAAACCCTAAAAAATCCTAAGAAACACTTAACCCTTAAAAAACCAAAAAACCCCTTAACCTAAAAAGCTCTAAGTTCTAAACCCTATAAAACCCTAAATCATATATGCTAAATCCTAAAAAACACAAAAAAAAAAAAAACCTAAGCCCTAAACCCTAAACCTATAAAATCCTAAAAAAACTTAACCTAAAAAACCAAAAGCCATAAACCTAAAAACCTAGATAAATCCCATAACCTAAAACCCTAAGTCTAATAAAACCCTAAGCCCTAAGCCCTAAACCCTAACCTAAAACACTAAATCCTAAACATAAATTCCTAAGAAACCCTAAACCGTAGACCTTAAGAAACCCTCCCATAAACCCTAAAATGATTTAAAACCCAAACAAAACCCTAAGCTCTAAACCCTAAAAAATTTGTAAACCCTAAACCTAAAAAACATACAAAAAAAAAAACCCCAAGACCTATACACTAAACCCTAAAAAACCCTAAGAAACACTTAACCCTTAAAAACCCTAAAAAAAACTAACAAACCCTTAAACCTTAAAAACTGTAAGTTCTAAACCCTATAAAGCCCTAAATCGTATATACTAAACCCTAAAAAATACAAAAAAAAGGGCTAAGCCCTAAACCCTAAACCTATAAAACCCTTAAAAATCTTAACCTAAAAAAACAAAGCCCTAAACCCTAAAAACCTAGATAAAATCCTTAACCAAAACCCTAAACCCAAAAAAAACCCTATACTGTAAATGCTAAACCTTAAGAAACCCTAAATCCTATAAACCCTAAAATAAACCCAAAAAAATCATATAAACAACTACAAAGCCCTAGGCTTGGAACCCTAAATCCTAATAATCTATAAACCCTAAACCTAAAAAACACAAAAAAACCGTAAGCCCTAAACCCTAAACCCTAAGAAACACTTAACCACTAAAAACACTAAAAAACCCAAAAAACCCTAAACCTAAAAAAACTCTAAGCTCTTAACACTATGAAGCCCTAAATTGTATATGCTAAAGCCCAAGTAACATAAAAAAACCCTAAGCCCTAAAACCTAAACCTATAAAACCATAAAAAATCTTGACCGAAAAAATCCAAAGCCCTACACCCTAAAAACCTAGATAAAACCCTTAACCTAAATCCCTAAGCCTAAAAAAGCCTTCAGCCCGAAACCCTAAACACTAACCTAAAACACTAAATCCTAAACCTAAAACCCTGAAACCCCCAAAACCCTAAACCTTAAAAAAGCCTAAAATAAACCCTAAAAACCATTTAAAACCCCTACGAAACCCTAAGCTCTAAACCTTAAGTCATTAAAATCCTAAACTAAAAGAACAGGAAAAAAAGCCTAAGCCCTAAACCCTAAATATTCCTAAGAAACACTTAACCCTTAAAACCCCTAAAAACACAAAAACCCCTACACCTAAAATTTCTAAACCCTATAAAGCCCTAAATTGTATATGCAAAACCCTAAAAAACACAAAAAAAAATGCTAAGACCTAAATCCTAAACCTATAAAACCTTTAAATCCTCAAAGCCCTAAACCATAAAAACCTAAATAAAACCCTTTACCTAAAACCATAGACCTAAAAAACCCCTAAACCCTAAATCCTAACCTAAAGCCCTAAATTCTCAACCTAAAACCTAAGATATACTAAAACCTAAACCTTAAGAAACCCTAAATCCTATAAACCCTAAAATAAGCACTAAAAACCATTTAATACCCCTACAAAACCTAAGTTCTAAACCCTAATTCCTAAAAATCCGTAAACCCTAAACCTCAAAACAGAAAAAATCCCCTAAGCCATAAACTGTAAACCTTAAGTAACACTTAACCCTTAAAAAACCAAAAACCCCTAAACCTAAAAAAAACTCTAAGCTCTTAACCCTATAAAGCCCTAAATTGTATATGCTAAACCCTAAAAAAGACAAAAAAAAAAAAAATCCTAAGCCCTAAACCCTAAAAACCATAATGTAAAAACCAAAAGCCCTAAACCCTAAAAATCTAAATACAACCCTTAACCTGAAACCTTAAAACTAAAAAGACCCTAAGCCCTAATCCATAAATCTTAAACCCTAAACCCTAAACCTCAACCTAAAACACTACGAAACCCTAAACCCTAAACCTTAAGAAAACCTAAATCGTATAAACCCTAAAATAAACCCTAAAACCATTTAAAACCCCTACAAAACCCTAAGCTCTAATTTGTTATTTCTAAAAATTCATAAACCCTAATCTTAAAAAACACAAAAAAAAACCCTAAGCCCTAAACCCTAAACCCTAAGAAACACGTAAACCTTAAAAACCCTAAAATCCCAAAACTCCTAAACTTAAAAACTATAAATTCTAAACCCCCTACACAACCCTAAGCTCTAAACCCTAAATCTTAAAAATCCATAAACTCTAAACCTATAAAACACCAGAAAAACCCTATGACCTAAACCCTAAGAAACACTTAACCCATAAAAACCTTTAAAAAAAAAAACCAAAAACCCCTAAACTTAAAAAACTCTAAGCTTTAAACCCTACTATAAAAACTCGAAGCCCTAAACCCAAAACATATAAAACCCTAAAAAACCTTGATAAATTCTTCAACCTAAAACCCTAATCCCAAAAAATCCCTAAGCCCTTAACCTAAACCCTAACCTAAAACCCTAAAAACCGAAAAAAACCCTACAAAACCCTATAAACCATTCAAAACCCCTACAAAACCCTAAGCTCTAAACCCTAAGAAACCCAAAACCCTAAACTATATAATAGCCTAAATCCTATAAACCCTAAAAAACATTTAAAACCCCTACAAAACCCTAAGCTCTAAACCCTAAATCCTAAAAATCCATAAACCCCAAACCTAAAAAACACAACGAACCCAAAGCCTTAAACCCTAAAAAATCCCTAAACAATTTACCCTAAAACCCTAAAAAACACAAAAAAAAAAAAAAAAAAAAAAAAGAACCCTAAGAGTCACTTAACCCTTAAAACCCTAAAAAACCCAAATATCCCTAAACCTAAAAAACTCTAAGCTATAAACCCTATAAAGACCTAGATCGTATATGCTAAACCCTAAAAAACACAAAAAAACCATAAGCCTTAAACCCTAAATCTGTAAAACCGTAAAAAACTTAACCCAAAAAACCCAAAGCCCTAAACCCTAAAACTTAGATAAAACCCTTAATCTAAAACCCTACACCTATAAAAACCCTAAGCCCTAAACTCTAAACCCTAACCTAAAACCCTAAATCCGAAACCTAAGACCCTAAGAAACCCTAAACCTTAAGAAACCCTAAATCCTATAAATCCTAAAAACCATCTCAAACCCTTACAAAACCCTAAGCTCTAAACCATAAAAACCTAAATAAAACCCTTTACCTAAAACCATAAACCTAAAAAACCCCTAAACACTAAATCCTAACCTAAAGCCCTAAATTCTAAACCTAAAACCTAAGATATACTAAAACCTAAACCTTAAGAAACCCTAAATCCTATAAATCCTAAAATAAGCACTAAAAACCATTTAATACCCCTACAAAACCTAAGTTCTAAACCCTAATTCCTAAAAATCCGCAAACCCAAAGCCTCAAAACACAAAAAATCCCCTAAGCCATAAACCGTAAACCTTAAGCAACACTTAACCCTTAAAAAACAAAAAACCCCTAAACCTAAAAAAACTCTAAGCTCTTAACCCTATAAAGCCCTAAATTGTATATGCTAAACCCTAAAAAACACAAAAAAAAAAATCCTAAGCCCTAAACCCTAAAAACCATAATGTAAAAACCAAAAGCCCTAAACCCTAAAAATCTAAATACAACCCTTAACCTGAAACCTTAAAACTAAAAAGACCCTAAGCCCTAATCCATAAACCTTAAACCCTAAACCCTAAACCTCAACCTAAAACACTATGAAACCCTAAACCCTAAACCTTAAGAAACCCTAAATCGTATAAACCCTAAAATAAACCCTAAAACCATTTAAAACCCCTACAAAACCCTAAGCTCTAATCTCTTATTTCTAAAAATTCATAAACCCTAATCCTAAAAAACACAAAAAAAAAAACCCTAATCCCTAAACCCTAAACCCAAAGAAACACGTAAACCTTAAAAACCCTAAAATCCGAAAACTCCTAAACTTAAAAACTATAAATTCTAAACCCCCTACACAACCCTAAGCTCTAAACCATAAATCTTAAAAATCCATTAACTCTAAACCTATAAAACACCAGAAAAACCCTATGACCTAAACTTAAAAAACTCTAAGCTTTAAACCCTATTATAAAAACTCGAAGCCCTAAACCCAAAACATATAAAACCCTAAAAAACCTAGATAAATTCTTCAACCTAAAACCCTAATCACAAAAAATCCCTAAGACCTTAACCCTAAACCCTAACCTAAAACCCTAAAAACCGAAAAAAACCCTACAAAACCCTATAAACCATTCAAAACCCTAAGCTCTAAACCCTAAGAAACCCAAAACCCTAAACTATATAATAGCCTAAATCCTATAAACCCTAAAAAACATTTAAAACCCCTACAAAACCCTAAGCTCTAAACCCTAAATCATAAAAATCCATAAACCCCAAACCTAAAAAACACAACGAACCCAAAGCCCTAAACCCTAAAAAATCCTAAGAAACACCTAAACCTTAAAAGCCCTAAACCTAAAAACTCTAAGTTCTAAACCCCTACAAAACCCTAAGCTCTAAATCCTAAATCCTAAAAATCCGTAAACCCTAAACCTACGAAACACAAAAAAAAAAAACCCCTAAGCCCTAAACTCTAAGAAACACTTAACCATTAAAAACCCTAAAATAACTAAAAAAACTCTAAGCTTTAAACCGTATTAAGCCCTAAATCTTATATGCTAAACTCTAAAAAACACTAAAAACCCTAAGCCCCAAACAATTTACCCTAAAACCCTAAAAAACACAAAAAAAAAAAAAAAGAACCCTAAGAGTCACTTAACCCTTAAAACCCTGAAAAACCCAAATATCCCTAAACCTAAAAAACTCTAAGCTATAAACCCTATAAAGACCTAGATCATATATGCTAAACCCTAAAAAACACAAAAAAACCATAAGCCTTAAACCCTAAATCTATAAAACCGTAAAAAACTTAACCCAAAAAACCCAAAGCCCTAAACCCTAAAACTTAGATAAAACCCTTAATCTAAAACCCTACACCTAAAAAAACCCTAAGCCCTAAACTCTAAACCCTAACCTAAAACCCTAAATCCGAAACCTAAGACCCTAAGAAACCCTAAATCCTATAAATCCTAAAAACCATCTAAAACGCTTACAAAACCCTAAGCTCTAAATCCTAAATCCTAAAAATTTGTACACCCTAAACCTAAAAAATACAAAAAAAAACCTTAAGCCCTAAACTCTTAAAAACCCTAAGAAACACTCCACCCTTAAAAAACCTTAAAAACCCAAACACCCCTAAACCTAAAAAACTCTAAGCTCTAAACCCTATAAAGCCCTAAACCATATATGCTAAACCCTAAAAAATACCAAAAAAAAAAAAAAAAAAAAAAAAAAAGCTCTAAACCTTAAACCTATAAAACCCCTTAACCTAAAAAAAACCCAAACCCATAAACCCAAAAAACCTAGATAAAACCCTTAACCTAAAAAAGCCCCAAGAGCTAAACCTTAAACCCTAAGTCCTAACCTAAATCATAAACCTACAATTCTAAGAAACCTTACCTTAAAACCTAAACATTAAGAAACCCTAAATCCTATAAACCCTAAAATAAACCCTAAAAACCATTTATAAACCCTAAGCTCTAAACCCTTATTTCTAAAAATCTGTAAACCCTAAACCTAAAAACACAAAAAAACTCTAAGCCCTTAACCCTAAACCCTAAAAAACATAAGAGACACTTAACCCTTAAAAATCCAAAAAAACCCAAAAACCCTAAACCTAAAAACTCTAAACTCTAAACCCTATAAATCCCTAAATCGTAAATACTAAACCCTAAAAACCACAAAAAAAAAAAAACCTAAGCCCTAAACCCTAAACATACAAAACCCTAAAAAATCTTAACCCAAAAAAACCCATAGCCCTAAACACTAAAACCTAGATAAAACCTTAACCTAAAACCCTTAACCTAAAAAAACCCTAAGCCCTAAACCCTAAAGCCTAACCTAAAACCCTAAATACGAAACCTAAGACCCTAAGAAATCCTAAACCCTAAACCTTAAGAAATCCTAAATCCTATAAACCCTAAAAACCATCTAACACCCCTACAAAACCCTAAGCTCTAAACCCTACATCCTAAAAATTCGTAAACCCTAAACCTAGAAAACACAAAAAAAAAAAAAAAAAAACCTATGTCCTAAACACTATAAACCCTAAGAAACACTTTACCCTTAAAAACCCTAAAAAACCCAAAAACTCCTGAACCTAAAAAACTCTAAGCTCTAAACCCTATAAATCCCTAAATCGTATATGCTAGACTCTAAAAAACTCAAAAAATAAATACAAAGCCATAAACCTTAAACCTATAAAGCCCTAAAAATCCTTAACCTAAAAAACCCAAACCCATAAACCCTAAAAACCTAGATAAAACACTTAACCTAAAATCCTAAACCTAAAAAAAAACAAAGACCAAAACCCTAAACCCTAAACCTTAAGTCCTAACCTAACACCCTAAATCCTAAACATAAACCCTAAGAAATCCTAAACCCTAAACCTTAAGAAACCCTTAATCCTATAAACCCTAAAATAAACCCTAAAACCATTTAAAACCCCTATGAAACCTAAGCTCTAAACCCTAAACCTTAAGTCCTAACCTAACACCCTAAATCCTAAACATAAAACCCTAAGAAATCCTAAACCCTAAACCTTAAGAAACCCTTAATCCTATAAACCCTAAAATAAACCCTAAAACCATTTAAAACCCCTATGAAACCTAAGCTCTAAACCCTAAATCCTAAAAATCCATAAACCCTAAACTTAACAAACACAAAAAACCCTAAACCCTAAGCCCTAAACCCTAAAAAACCCTAAGAGACACTTAACCATTAAAACCCCCAAATAATGCAAAAACCCCTAAACCCAAAAAACTCTAAGCTCTAAACTCTATAAATCCCAAAATCATATATGCTAAAGCCAAAAAAGTACAAAAAAAAAACCCTAAGCCTTAAACCCTAAAAAACATTAACATAAAAAACCCAAAACCCTAAATCTAAGAAACTCTTAACCATTAAAAACCCTAAAAAACTCTAAGCTCTAAACCCTATAAAGTCGTAAATCGTATACGCTAAAGCCCAAGAAACACAAAAAAAAAAAAAAAAAACCTTAAGCGCTAAATCCTAAACCTATAAAACCATAAAAAATCTTAACTTAAAAAACCCAAAGCCCTAAACCCTAAATACCTAGATAAAACCCTTAACCTAAATCCGTAAACCTTAAAAACCCTAATCCCTAAACCATAAACCCTAACCTAAAATACTAAATCCTAAACCGAACACACTAAGAGACCATAAACCCTAAACCTTAAGAAACCCCAAATCCTATAAACCCTAACATAAACACTACAAACACTAAATATCATTTTAAATCCCTATAAAACCCTAATCTCTAAACCATAAAAATTCGTAAACCCTAAACCTAAATCATACAAAAAAAACCCTAAGCCCTAAGCCCTAAATCCTAAAAAGCCCTAAGAAACCCTACACCCTTAAAAACCCAAAAACCCCTAAACCTAAAAATTTCTAAGCTCTAAACCCTATAAAACCCTAAATCGTATATGCTAAACATAAAAAAAAAAAAAACCCAAGCCTTACACCATCAAAATCAAGATAAAACCCTTACACCAAATCTAAAAAAAACCTAAGCCCTAAATCCTAAACCTAAAACCCTAAGATACTCTAAACCCTAGACCTTAAGAAACCCTAAATCCTATAAACCCTAAAATAAACACCAAAAACATTTAAAACCCTTACAAAATCCTAAGCTCTTAACCCTAAATCCTAAAAATCCGTAAACCATAAACCTAAAAAACATAAAAAAAACCCTAAACCCTAAACCATAAATAACCCTAAGAAACACTTAACCCTTAAAACCTTAAAAAACGCAAGAACCCCTAAACCTAAAAAACTCTAAGCTCTAAACCCTATAAATCCCTAAATAGTATATGCTAAATCCTAAAAAACACAATAAAAACCCTAATCCTTAAGCCCTTAACCTATAAAATCCTAAAAATACATTAACCTAAAAACCCCAAAGCCGTAAACCCTAAAAGCCTAGATAAAACTATTAACCTAAAACCCTAAAGCAAAAAAAAAACCTAAGCCTTAAACCCTAAAACCTAACGTAAAAACCTAAAACCCTAAGAAACCCTAAACCTTAAGAAACATAAATGCTATAAACCCTAAAATAAATCCTAAAAACCATTTAAAACACCTAAAAAAACCCTAAGATCTAAACCTAAATCCTGAAAATTAGTAAACCCTAAACCTAAGAAACCAAAAAAAAAAAACCCAAGCCCTAAACCCTAAACCCTAAGAATCACTTCACCCTTAAAAACCCTACAAACCAAAAACCCCTAAACCTAAAAAACTCTAAGCTCTAAACCCTATAAAGCCCTAAATCGTATATGCTAAACCCTAAAAAACACAAAAAAAAAAAAAAAAAACTTAAGCCCTTAACCTAAAAAACCCTAAAAACACTTAACCAAAGAATCTCAAATCCCTAAACCCTAAATACCTAGATAAAACCCTTACCCTAAAACCTTAAACCTAAAAAAACCCTAACCTATAACCTTAAATCCTAAACCTAAAACTCTATGAAACCCTAAACCTTAAGAAACCAAAAATCCAATAAACCATAAAACTCATTTAAAAACACTACAAATCCCGAAGCTCTAAATACTAAATCCTAAAGATCCGTAAACCCTAAACCTGAAAAACACAAAAAAAAAAAAAAAAACCTAAGCCCTAAACCCTGAATCCTAAAAAATACTAAGAAACACTAAACCCTTAAAAACTTTAAAAAACCCAAAAACCCCTTAACTTAAAAAAACTCTAAGATATAAACCCTATAAAGCCCTAAATCGTATGTGCTAAACCATAAAAAACACAAAATAAAACTTCTAATCCCTTAACCCTAAACCTATAAAATCATAAAAAAACATTAGCCTAAAAAATACAAAGCTCAAAATCCTAAAAACCTAGATAAAACCCTTAACCACAAACCCTAAACCTAAAAAAACACTAAGCCCTAAACCCCTAAATCTTAAACCTAAAACCCTAAGAAACCCTAAACCTTAAGAAACCTTAAAAACAATAAACCCTAAAAACCATTCAAAACCCCTACAAAACCCTAAGCTCTAAACCCTGAATGCTAAAAATTTGTAAACCCTAAACTTAAGAAACACGAAAACCCCTAAGCCCTAAACCCTAAATAACCCTAAGAAACCCTATAAAGCCCTAAATCATATATGTTAAACCATAAAAAAACACAAAAAACAAAAACCCTAAGCCCTAAACCTATTAAACCTTAAGAAAGCATTATCCTAAATTACCCCAAATCCCTAAACCCTAAAACCTAGATAAACCCCTTAACCTAAAACCCAAAACATAAAAAAACCCTAAGCCTCTTAACCCTAAACCCTAACATAAAACCTTAAATTCTAAACCTAAAACCCGATGAAACCCTAAACTTTCATAAACCTGGAATCCTATAAACCCTAAAATAAATAATAAAACACATTTCAAACCCCTACAAACGTTGAAGCTCAAAACCCAAAATCCTAATAATCCGTAAACCCTAAACCTAAAAAACATTAAAAAAAAAAAAAAAAAAAAAAAAAAAACCTAAGCCCTAAACCCTAAACCCTAAAAAATCCTAAGAAACACTTAACCCTTAAAAAACCAAAAAACCCCTTAACCTAAAAAGCTCTAAGCTCTAAACCCTATAAAACCCTAAATCATATATGCTAAATCCTAAAAAACACAAAAAAAAAAAAACTTAAGCCCTAAACCCTAAACCTATAAAATCCTAAAAAAACTTAACCTAAAAAACCAAAAGCCCTAAACCCTAAAAACCTAGATAAATCCCATAACCTAAAACCCTAAGACTAATAAAACCCTAAGCCCTAAGCCCTAAACCCTAACCTAAAACACTAAATCCTAAACATAAATTCCTAAGAAACCCTAAACCGTAGACCTTAAGAAACCCTCCCATAAACCCTAAAATGATTTAAAACCCAAACAAAACGCTAAGCTCTAAACCCTAAAAAATTTGTAAACCCTAAACCTAAAAAACACACAAAAAAAAAAAAACCCAAGACCTATACACTAAACCCTAAAAAACCCTAAGAAACACTTAACCCTTAAAACCCCTAAAAAAAACTAACAAACCCATAAACCTTAAAAGCTGTAAGTTCTAAACCCTATAAATCCCTAAATCGTATATACTAAACCCTAAAAAATACAAAAAAAAAAAAGGGCTAAGCCCTAAACCCTAAACCTATAAAACCCTTAAAAATCTTAACCTAAAAAAACAAAGCCCTAAACCCTAAAAA
The DNA here is from genome assembly GCA_035578085.1 of Solanum pinnatisectum. Lineage (NCBI taxonomy): Eukaryota > Viridiplantae > Streptophyta > Magnoliopsida > Solanales > Solanaceae > Solanum > Solanum pinnatisectum. Next base: position 31,697,439 of record CM069079.1, on the reverse strand, counting down.
CCTAGATAAAATCCTTAACCAAAACCCTAAACCCAAAAAAAACCCTATACTGTAAATGCTAAACCTTAAGAAACCCTAAATCCTATAACCCTAAAATAAACCCAAAAAAATCATATAAACAACTACAAAGCCCTAGGCTTGGAACCCTAAATCCTAATAATCTATAAACCCTAAACCTAAAAAACACAAAAAAACGGTAAGCCCTAAACCCTAAACCCTAAGAAACACTTAACCACTAAAAACACTAAAAAACCCAAAAAACCCTAAACCTAAAAAAACTCTAAGCTCTTAACACTATGAAGCCCTAAATTGTATATGCTAAAGCCCAAGTAACATAAAAAAACCCTAAGCCCTAAAACCTAAACCTATAAAACCATAAAAAATCTAGACCGAAAAAATCCAAAGCCCTACACCCTAAAAACCTAGATAAAACCCTTAACCTAAATCCCTAAGCCTAAAAAAGCCTTCAGCCCTAAACCCTAAACACTAACCTAAAACACTAAATCCTAAACCTAAAACCCTGAAACCCCCAAAACCCTAAACCTTAAAAAAGCCTAAAATAAACCCTAAAAACCATTTAAAACCCCTACGAAACCCTAAGCTCTAAACCCTAAGTCATTAAAATCCTAAACTAAAAGAACAGGAAAAAAAGCCTAAGCCCTAAACCCTAAATATTCCTAAGAAACACTTAACCCTTAAAACCCCTAAAAACACAAGAACCCCTACACCTAAAATTTCTAAACCCTATAAAGCCCTAAATTGTATATGCAAAACCCTAAAAAACACAAAAAAAAAATGCTAAGACCTAAAGCCTAAACCTATAAAACCTTTAAATCCTCAAAGCCCTAAACCATAAAAACCTAAATAAAACCCTTTACCTAAAACCATAAACCTAAAAAACCCCTAAACCCTAAATCCTAACCTAAAGCCCTAAATTCTCAACCTAAAACCTAAGATATACTAAAACCTAAACCTTAAGAAACCCTAAATCCTATAAACCCTAAAATAAGCACTAAAAACCATTTAATACCCCTACAAAACCTAAGTTTTAAACCCTAATTCCTAAAAATCCGTAAACCCTAAACCTCAAAACAGAAAAAATCCCCTAAGCCATAAACTGTAAACCTTAAGTAACACTTAACCCTTAAAAAACCAAAAACCCCTAAACCTAAAAAAAACTCTAAGCTCTTAACCCTATAAAGCCCTAAATTGTATATGCTAAACCCTAAAAAACACAAAAAAAAAAAAAAATCCTAAGCCCTAAACCCTAAAAACCATAATGTAAAAACCAAAAGCCCTAAACCCTAAAAATCTAAATACAACCCTTAACCTGAAACCTTAAAACTAAAAAGACCCTAAGCCCTAATCCATAAATCTTAAACCCTAAACCCTAAACCTCAACCTAAAACACTACGAAACCCTAAACCCTAAACCTTAAGAAAACCTAAATCGTATAAACCCTAAAATAAACCCTAAAACCATTTAAAACCCCTACAAAACCCTAAGCTCTAATTTGTTATTTCTAAAAATTCATAAACCCTAATCTTAAAAAACACAAAAAAAAACCCTAAGCCCTAAACCCTAAACCCTAAGAAACACGTAAACCTTAAAAACCCTAAAATCCCAAAACTCCTAAACTTAAAAACTATAAATTCTAAACCCCCTACACAACCCTAAGCTCTAAACCCTAAATCTTAAAAATCCATAAACTCTAAACCTATAAAACACCAGAAAAACCCTATGACCTAAACCCTAAGAAACACTTAACCCATAAAAACCTTTAAAAAAAAAAACCAAAAACCCCTAAACTTAAAAAACTCTAAGCTTTAAACCCTACTATAAAAACTCGAAGCCCTAAACCCAAAACATATAAAACCCTAAAAAACCTTGATAAATTCTTCAACCTAAAACCCTAATCCCAAAAAATCCCTAAGCCCTTAACCTAAACCCTAACCTAAAACCCTAAAAACCGAAAAAAACCCTACAAAACCCTATAAACCATTCAAAACCCCTACAAAACCCTAAGCTCTAAACCCTAAGAAACCCAAAACCCTAAACTATATAATAGCCTAAATCCTATAAACCCTAAAAAACATTTAAAACCCCTACAAAACCCTAAGCTCTAAACCCTAAATCCTAAAAATCCATAAACCCCAAACCTAAAAAACACAACGAACCCAAAGCCTTAAACCCTAAAAAATCCCTAAACAATTTACCCTAAAACCCTAAAAAACACACACAAAAAAAAAAAAAAAAAAAAAAAAAAATAACCCTAACAGTCACTTAACCCTTAAAACCCTCAAAAACCCAAATATCCCTGAACCTAAAAAACTCTAAACTATAAACCCTATAAAGACCTAGATCGTATATGCTAAACCCTAAAAAACACAAAAAAACCATAAGCCTTAAACCCTAAATCTATAAAACCGTAAAAAACTTAACCCAAAAAACCCAAAGCCCTAAACCCTAAAACTTAGATAAAACCCTTAACCTAAAACCCTACACCTAAAAAAACCCTATGCCCTAAACTCTAAACCCTAACCTAAAACCCTAAATCCGAAACCTAAGACCCTAAGAAACCCTAAACCTTAAGAAACCCTAAATCCTATAAATCCTAAAAACCATCTAAAACCCTTACAAAACCCTAAGCTCTAAACCCTAAATCCTAAAAATTTGTACACCCTAAACCTAAAAAATACAAAAAAAAACCTTAAGCCCTAAACTCTTAAAAACCCTAAGAAACACTTCACCCTTAAAAAACATTAAAAATCCAAACACCCCTAAACCTAAAAAAACTCTAAGCTCTAAACCCTACAAAGCCCTAAACCATATATGCTAAACCCTAAAAAATAACAAAAAAAAAAAAAAAAAAAAATGCTCTAAACCTTAAACCTATAAAACCCCTTAACCTAAAAAAACCCAAACCCATAAACCCAAAAAACCTAGATAAAACCCTTAACCTAAAAAAACCCTAAGACCTAAACCTTAAACCCTAAGTCCTAACCTAAATCACAAACCTAAAATTCTAAGAAACCTTACCTTAAACCCTAAACATTAAGAAACCCTAAATCCTATAAACCCTAAAAACCATTTATAAACCCTAAGCTCTAAATCCTTATTTCTAAAAATCTGTAAACCCTAAACCTAAAAAACACAAAAAAACTCTAAGCCCTAAACCCTAAACCCTAAAAAACATAAGAGACACTTAACCCTTAAGAATCCAAAAAAACCCAAAAACCCTAAACCTAAAAACTCTAAACTCTAAACCCTATAAATCCCTAAATCGTAAATGCTAAACCCTAAAAAACACAAAAAAAAAACCCCTAAGCCCTAAACCCTAAACATACAAAACCCTAAAAAACCTTAACCCCAAAAAACCCATAGCCCTAAACACTAAAACCTAGACAAAACCTTAACCTAAAACCCTATACCTAAAAAAACCCTAAGCCCTAAACCCTAAACCCTAACCTAAAACCCTAAATATGAAACCTAAGTCCCTAAGAAATCCTAAATCCTAAACCTTAAGAAATCCTAAATCCTATAAACCCTAAAAACCATCTAAAACCCCTACAAAACCCTATGCTCTAAACCCTAAATCCTATAAATCCTTACACCCTAACCTAAAAAACACAAAAAAAAAAAAAAAAAACCCTAAGCCCTAAACACTATAAACCCTAAGAAACACTTTACCCTTAAAAACCCTAAAAAACCCAAAAACTCCTGAACCTAAAAAACTCTAAGCTCTAAACCCTATAAATCCCTAAATCGTATATGCTAAACTCTAAAAAACTCAAAAAATAAATACAAAGCCATAAACCTTAAACCTATAAAACCCTAAAAATCCTTAACCTAAAAAACCCAAACCCATAAACCCTAAAAACCTAGATAAAACACTTAACCTAAAATCCTAAACCTAAAAAAAAACAAAGACCAAAACCCTAAACCCTAAACCTTAAGTCCTAACCTAACACCCTAAATCCTAAACATAAAACCCTAAGAAGTCCTAAACCCTAAACCTTAAGAAACCCTTAATCCTATAAACCCTAAATAAACCCTAAAACCATTTAAAACCCCTATGAAACCTAAGCTCTAAACCATAAACCTTAAGTCCTAACCTAACACCCTAAATCCTAAACATAAAACCCTAAGAAATCCTAAACCCTAAACCTTAAGAAACCCTTAATCCTATAAACCCTAAAATAAACCCTAAAACCATTTAAAACCCCTATGAAACCTAAGCTCTAAACCCTAAACCTTAAGTCCTAGCCTAACACCCTAAATCCTAAACATAAAACCCTAAGAAATCCTAAACCCTAAACCTTAAGAAACCCTTAATCCTATAAACCCTAAAATAAACCCTAAAATCATTTAAAACCCCTATGAAACCTAAGCTCTAAACCCTAAATCCTAAAAATCCATAAACCCTAAACTTAACAAACACAAAAAACCCTAAACCCTAAGCCCTAAACCCTAAAAAACCCTAAGAGACACTTAACCATTAAAACCCCCAAATAATCCAAAAGCCCCTAAACCCAAAAAACTCTAAGCTCTAAACTCTATAAATCCCAAAATCATATATGCTAAAGCCAAAAAAGTACAAAAAAAAAACCCCTAAGCCTTAAACCCTAAAAAACATTAACATAAAAAACCCAAAACCCTAAATCTAAGAAACTCTTAACCATTAAAAACCCTAAAAAACTCTAAGCTCTAAACCCTATAAAGCCGTAAATCGTATATGCTAAAGCCCAAGAAACACAAAAAAAAAAAACCTTAAGCGCTAAATCCTAAACCTATAAAACCATAAAAAATCTTAACTTAAAAAACCCAAAGCCCTAAACCCTAAATACCTAGATAAAACCCTTAACCTAAATTCGTAAACCGTAAAAACCCTAATCCCTAGACCATAAACCCTAACTTAAAATCCTAAATCCTAAACCGAACACACTAAGAGACCCTAAACCCTAAACCCTAACAAACCCGAAATCTTATAAACCCTAAAATAAACCTAAAAACCATTCAAAACCCCTACAAAACCCTAAGCTCTAAACCCTAAGTCCTAAAAATATGTAAACGCTGAATTAAAATAACACAAAAAAAGGCCTAAGCCATAAACCCTACACCCTAAATAACCTTAAGAAACTCTTAATCATTAAAAACCATAAAAAGACACAAAAACCCCTAAACCTAAAAAACTCTAAACCCTATAAAGCCCTAAATTGTATATGCTAAACCCTAATAAACACAAAAAAAAACCCAAGCCCTAAACCCTAAACTTATAAAACCATAAAAAACCTTAACCTAAAATACCCAAGCCCTAAATCCTCAAAACCTAGATAAAACCTTTAACCTAAAACCCTAAACCCTAACCTAAAACCCTAAATCCTAAACCTAAAACCCTTAGAAATCCTAAATCTAAAACACTAAGAAACCCTAAACCCTAAACCTTAAGAAACCCTAAATCTTATAAACCATAAAACCCATTTAAAATCTCTAAAAAAAACCTTAAAAATAATCCTTTATTCCTAAAAATCCCTAAACCCTAACCTAAAACCCTAAATCCTAAACCTAAAACCCCAAGAAACCCTTAAACCTAAACCTGAAGAAACCCTAAATCCTATCAACCCTAAAATAAACCCTAAAAACCATTTAAAACCCCTAAGAAACCCTATGCTCTTAACCCTAAATCCAAAATATCCATAAACCCTAAGCCTAAAAAACACTAAAAAAAAAATCCCTACGCCCTAGAACCTAAATAACCATAAGAAACACTTAACTATTAAAAACCCTAAAAAAACTGAGCAACCCCTAAACCTAAAAACCTCTAAGCTTTAAACCCTATAAAACCCTAAATCGTATATGTTTAACCCTAAAAAAAACCCTAAGCCCTAGACCCTAAACGTATAAAACCATAAAGAACTTTAACCTAAAAGACCCTAGACCTAACTCCTAAAAACCTAGATAAAACCCTTAACCTAAAATGCTAAATCGAAAAAACCCTAAGCCCTAAACCCTAAATCCTAATCTAAAACCCTAAATCCTAACCTAAAACCCCAAATCCTAAACCTAAAACCCTAAATCATAAACCTAAAACCCTTTATGTAACCTTAAATCCTATAAACCCTAAAATGAACCCCAAAAACCATTTAAAACCCCTACAAAACCCTAAGCTCTAAACCCTAAATCCTAAAAATTCATAAATCCTAAACCTAAAACACACAAAAAAAATCCTAAGCCATGAACCCCAAACCCTAAAAAATCCTAAGAAACACTTAACCCTTAAAAACCCTAAAAACCCCAAAAACCCCTAAATCTAAAAAAATCTAAGCTTTAAACCCTATAAATCCCTAAATCGTATATGCTAAACCCTAAAAACACAAAAAAAAAAAAAAAAACTAAGACCTAAACCCTTAACCTATAAAACCCTCAAAAACCTTAACCTAAAAAACCCTAAGCCCTTAAACCCAAACCCTAACCTAAAACCCGAATTCCTCAATGTAAAACTCGAATTCCTCAACGTAAAACCCTAAACCCTAAACTTTAAAAAATCACAAATCCTATAAACCCTAAAATAAACCCTAAATATCATTTAAAACCCCTATAAAACCATTATCTCTAAACCCTAAATCCTAAAAATCCATAAACCCTAAACCAAAATCACAGAAAATACCCTAAGCCCTAAGCCCTAAAAAACCCTAAGAAACACTTAACCCTTAAAAACCCAATAACCCCTAAACCTAAAAAATTTTAAGCTCTAAACCCTATAAAGCCCTAAATCGTTTATGCTAACCACAAAAAAACCCGAAGCCTTAAACCCTTAAAATCGAGATAAAACTTTTCACTCAAAACCCAAAACCTACAAAAATACCCTAATTCATAAACCCTAAATCATAAACCCTAAACTCTAACTTAAAACCCTATAACCTAAACGTAAAACCCTAAGAAACTCGAAAAGCAAAAGCAAAATCTCCCACCGGGAGATAAAGGCAAGAGGAAAAAGCACATAGCTTGGAAAGGGATAGCTATTGAACCCCAAGTTGATTTTCTTGAATCGAAAGACGAAGAGCTCTTGATTCCTCGAAGGAGTAGACACCAGGCTAAATCTCAAACTACGCCCACCGGAGCTCCCTCAACTGCTACTCCACCTACTATCGAATCGGTGCACTCGGACACCTCATAACTCTCAGATCGCCTATTGCTCATCTACCTAGGTTGCTGAACAGACTAAAAGGTGAAGGAGTCCGCACTATCATAAATGAAAATTTGTTATCTACTGAGGGTTTGGAAGGCAAATACCTAGATGTTTTGGACACCCTTCTTTACCATGAGTTCGAGCAGTTCACAGGGCCCCGAGGCCCTTACCTCCCTTCTTGGGTTAGGGAGTTTCACACAACTTATGGGGAGTTGGTGCCTAAGAGCAAGAAGAAGGCAAGTGAGTTTCGACCAATAAAGTCGGTCGGTCAGAGGCAAGGAGGTAGAGTGTCACAGCGAGCATATTAATGATGTATTGGGTAGACCGCTGCACTCTGCACTTCCTTATGAGGGGCTGCCTATTGTTCCATCCCTAGATGATTTCAAGGGTTGGTTAGCTTTGCTGATTTCTGACACTACCCCGAGGTGGATCAATGCAGGAGCTCCCATTGAGAAGAGGGACATGAACATCGCCTCCAGGTTCTGGTTTGGTTCATCAACAACACCATAATGTCATCCCAGAACAAGTCTATTATGTGCCATCCTAAGGCAGCTTGCCTCGGATCTATCATGGCCAGGAGGCGAATCGACCTAGGACTGCTGATTTCGCAAGAGATGGCCATGAGAGCCAAGCAGAGACTTACCTCTCTGCCATTTTAGGTTTTGATCACTGAGTTATATCGGCGTGCCGAAGTATCCCAAGATCCTACGTATGATATAGAGGCCATCCCTTTATCCTCCATGAACATTCGATGTATTGAGGCCGAGTTCACACGAGAGGAGGTTGACAGGAGGAGAGCAGCTCCGGCAGATATCTCTACGGAAGTTGATGTTGACTTGTTACCAACAGAAGCACCTTCATCTACTCCGGCCTCTGAGCCTTTAGGTACATCTGCACCCTCCTCTTCTTCACAGGTACCAGGTGTTTCTTCTTCCTTTTCCCAGCCTACCGGATTACTTAGGCTATGATCCTGAAGATGGGACAGCTGGCCTATTCAGCGAATGTGAGAATGACTCGATTGGAGAGATCCATTCCAGAAATGATCGATAATGCTATCTTGGCTGCACTAACAGCCCTTAGGGCCTCTGTTGATGATCTGGCTGCTAGAATCACTGCTTGTGAGAGCAAACAGGGGTACATTTGAAGCTTTGGCTTTAAAAGCCGAAGTAGCAGATTTGAGGAAGGACGTAGACTATCTTAAGTCTACTGACTTCACTTCACTGCTAGAGGCTACAGAGGACAGGGATGCTCCTAAGACCTCGGGGATTCCTCTGACTACCACCGGAGATGTGCATAGGGGTGGCACAATGGAGGAAGAGTCAGATACAGAGACCGATGAAAAGCTGATAGCAGTGCACGAAGAGGAAACGCACAAGAGCTGTGATGAGAGCATATTCAGAGATTTGCCAGATCTTATGGGATCAGTTGTGCAGCTAGTGATCCATCCATCATTGACTAAGATGTCCACAACAACTCCTAATGGATCTAGCACTTCCATTCCTCTTGAGGTGAGTCTGGTACTGAGACCCAAGACCAGACAGATGCTCTGGGCACTGATGCCCGATTCGCAGAGACTCGACAGAGGAGCGATCGTGACAGACAGGACCCTTCTTTACCTCCCTCTTTGTCTTACTTGTTTTTATTTTTGGATACTTTTATTCATATTTTATGACAAATACTTTTATTTGTGGTAGGGTGAGGCCCACTTTACCTTTGTGCATATTTATTTTGATATTATATTTTGGGTAATGAGCTATTATGGTATTTTTACACTGTTTTTGTAAATGTTTGAGCTTATGGATCCTTTTATTTTAAATTGCAAAAAAGATTTTTGACCCGTCCAAAAATTTTTGCCACCTCTCGTGTGTTGAATGTGGCTGTTCTTTTGCAAAATTTAAGTCTCAATTCGGATCAATATCGATGGCTTGAATAGTGCTCTCAATCGAATGAACATGAATGCGCGGCTAAAATGAGGCCAAAGGAAGTTGCATAGACAATATGTGAACTCTTTGCATCTCGTTATGACTAGCCTAGTATCGAAGTGAGTCTTTTGTGATGATCATTGCATACTAGCATAAGTGTGGACTCTTGTTTATTGTAGTGTCAATGCCTAGTGTGATGAGCTTACTTTGAACCATGCATGATAGATCCTAGAATTTGCCCCGTTGGTCTGGTCAACTAAGTGATATTATCTCTTGATATGATCTTAGGCAACTTCTAAGAGTGTGAGCCAATTTGACATATACCTCTTTTGTGACCTACCTTGTGAGTGTGTGAACCGCTTTTGAACACCCCTTGAGCCTTCCCTTTCTTTGGAAGAAACTTGATGAAAGCATAACCTTTCTTTATCCATTACCCATAATCATCATGAAGTTGTGGTTAGTTGAATAGCCAACTTAGGCCAAAAACCTAAGTTGGGGGTGTGGTGAAAAGATCAGGGCAAATCAAGAAGTGCAAGAAAGTCCCCCTTACCCATGGTTTTGAAGAAAAATGGAACCCCTCCATATAAAAAAAAGATAAAGAAAAAGAAAAAGAATGAAAAAGAAAGATGTGGAATAAATTACAAAAGAAATGGGGTTCCCAAACAATCCATGGAAAGTGAATAATACGACTTATGAGCACTAAAGAGAATGATTAAGAAAAAGGAAAGGAAGTGTTATGAGCACCGCATTTCATGAGGATGAAAGTCACTGATTCTAAATGACCATACCTTTGCACTTGGCCCCATTAGCCCCATTACAAGCCTTGAAAAGACCTTTTTGATCTTAAGTGAGCTGAAACAAATGTTGATTGGAAAATACGGGAAAACCTACGGGTGAAAGCATACATTGTGTTCTTCCTTGTGAGAGTGAGCGTTGCATCTGATTCCGAAGCTTTAAACTGTGAACCATTGTGTGATTATGGAATCATTCCTTGTGTGAGGGCATTGAACACTTTGGTTGAGCTTGAACTTGCACTTGAAGCAAGTATTGTGAGCATGAGATTATTTGATATTGGTGAGTCACAACTTGAATCTTTGACTGCACATTTGATCTTTGCATAAGTAAATTGAGTCTTGTTGTGTGCATTCATAATTGAGTCTTGTGTAGCACTGTTCGTGACACCCTTTTTGAACGGCTAAACTTGAGTTTGCTTGAGGACAAGCAAAAATTTAAGTTGGGTGTGTTCATGAGTCCACAAATTGGACTCATTTAGGGCTATATTTTAATAGAAATTGTGTCCTCAAATGCTTATTTTATCTCAATATCTGATGAAAACCCTTAAGTTTCAGGTATTTGAAATTTAAAGGAAAACATGGACACTACGTCGCAAAAAGGAACAAAAAGGCTGAACAGAACAAAGAAATAAAGGCCTGAGGATCATCGAGTCCACTTGGCGAGTCGTCGAAGGGTCTTACTTCGCCTTTTGTTCCAGTATGCTGAGCCTTGAAGGAAAGGATCAAGTTGACGAAAAAATGATCGCAAGATCGTGAGAAGTTCCGCAGCGACCATGTCACCCCATGACCCAGAGCACGACGATGCTGATGGCTGGTGCAAGACGGTGATGAACTACACCAAAAGGCGAATTGCCAAGTTGATCGACGATTTCGACTAACGACCGAATGATGCACTGCAGCACAAATTTGTGGAAACTATAAATACTTGTTAGAGTTTTAGTTTTAAGTGTGGAACAATTATTATAATTTTCATATAAAAGAGTACTTTTGATATTTTTGCTCTAAGTCTGAGAGGGTTTTGAAGACTTGAAGATCCAAAGGGTTTCATCTTTAAGATTTGGATTTTGGTCTCTTGGATACTTCAATTTTGGCCTATATTAAGACTTAAATCTTCATACCCAGTTGAATGCGAGCTCAATTTGGTATAAATTTCTATCTCTTATACATGTGTGGCTAAAAACCCCAATTCTTGGGGTGTGATTTAGCTAATATGGGTTAAGATAATTGTTGGGTCTTGCTTGCTGATAGTTTAAAATCATAGTTTAATGTGATTTCTTTTAGTAGTTGTGGATGAATTTAATGAATTTGTAGTTTCAAATACAAGTTTATTTATGTGTTTTCTGCTTGCTCAAGAGAGAGGTCGTAAAACTAAAATTACTAAATTGATGGCTGGTGGGAGTGGGTCGACATGAGGTTCAGCTCAAAAGAGGTAATCCTAATCGCATTCCCACACACTCAGCTCGAGAGAGTGAGTGGGTTAAGGTGTAGGTTGGTCTTCATGCGGTAAGTAGGTTTCTGAGAGGAACACATTTGAAACGGGGTAAGTTGCTCGAGAGAGAGCTTATCCCCCTTAAAGTTTAGCCTAGTCACAATTGTTCTATGAATCTTCTATCGAAAGCATGTACCCAATAATCTAGCTTAACCCGTATTCCCGTCACATACCAAGGATCCCCTCTCATTACTTAGAAATCCTTGTTTAGTTTGTTGTTTTTACTTACTAGTGACAAAACCCCATTGTTAATTGACACTCTTGTGTCCCCTTTTAATTTACAATGTTTTTAATCGTTAATGTCTTTAGCTATGACTAGTTAGCACTTAATTTTATTTTTCTATTAATTGTCAAAACTATTCTCTTGGGAACGATCCCAACCCTTGGTTGGGTTACTAAACTATTGTACGATCGTAGACACTTGCATTGGAAGTTGTGTCTTAATTACACATACATCAGGTGTGCATACCAGATTTAACAGAAGAGCCCAATATAATGATGAAAGTGACCCAAGTGATGCAAAAATTGTGATTTTGTTTCCTAACAAAGGAGTTCCTTTAGGAGCAAAGAAAACTAATTCATTCATTTTAGATAACAAGTCACTAAGTCAGGCACATGCATACTTATTGGGAAATTGTGACGAGGTTCAAAATATATTAGGTAACTTAATTTGAATATAGTATTCTTTTTGTATAATTTAACTTATTTTATTTATTATTTTAACAAAAAAAGTACATGTTGTGTAGAGAGCATGAGCAAGAGATTAATAATCAGCCACAAAGATATAAATGTATCAAGGCTAAGAATCATTGTCGAAACTTCCCTCAATGGTTTGAAACTCGTGTGTAAAAGAGGATGTGCCTGATTTGATAAAAACAATTGTCTAGATGACCAAATTATGTGGCAAAAAGATATTCTGGGTATCTCATCAATGGATATAGATTTCATGTTAGGCAGCATGATGCAAGGCGTAAAACACAAAATAGTGGTGTTACACTAGTTGCTTCAACTACAAGCTTTGCAAGCTCAAAGGATAAAAATCTGATTGTTGTAGATTTGATTTATTATGGCAGAATAGTTGATATTGTTGAATTAGACTATTATGGTCATTTTAAGGTTGTTCTATTTAAGTGCGATTGGTATGAGGTTGAAAATGATGCTTGGCCTTACTTATGTATATTTTAACAAGAGATGCTCTCAGGAAGAGCCTTTTGTGCTTGGATCTCAAGTACACCAATGCTTCTATGTGCAAGATCCATATGATCAAGATAGATTTTATGTTATGAAGACTGTTCCGAGATACTTGTTTAACATGGGTGATGAAGTTGAATCTAATCTCCCACAAATTTATGAAAACGAGCCATCTGAACATTTGATGGGACCATCTATACCAAAAGATAATGGTGAAGTACTCTTAAAAAGGACTAATGTACCATAAACAATTATTGATGTGCCTTCGAAGGAATTTGTTACTTAACAACTTAAAGTCGAGTATGAAGAGGAGTTTGAAGATGAGTCTACAGATGAGTTTGAAGATGAGCATGAAAATGAGTATAGAGATGAGTCTCAAAATGAGTATGAAAATGAGTCTAAAGATCAGCTTGAAGATGAGAGAGTTTGAAGATGATGCATCATGAGTTTCATTATTTTTGTGATGACCATATAGTGCTCACTTACTGTTTTTGTAATTTAATTGTTTTTTTTTTGTACAAACACATTAAGATATCTAATATGTGGAATTGAAGATTAGATCGCTACATTGTTTAAGTATTCTGTTTGCTTTTTTCATGTGCCCAATTGTTGTTTGGTTAAGTAATTTATGTTGGCTTGTTATCTAATTATTATTTTATTGAGGAACCTGTACTTTTAGTTGAATATTGTTTTATTTGGTTGTTTGTTATTTATATACTTATTTGTTTCCTTTTATTATCAGACAGTGGGCATTAGAGGCAGAACAGCGAGCTCTGCAGTATGAAGTCGCTCCTGGTTTCGTCATTGTCCCGATTTCATCGCTCCGAGAGAGGTACAACTCTTTACCTTTAATTTTCCTTGTTTGTTTCAGACCAAGAGTGTTATGCGTTGTTGTGACTAAAATAGTGAGCTGCTAGTTTGTATCAGTTTCTTAGTTGATATGATTTGATCTGTTTTCTTAAAGTTAACTGAGTCTCCTTTTAGTTTGTTCAAGATGGTCTGTAGTTCATTCTATTGCGATTTTAAGTGTGCCTGCTATGTGTTTCGGGTTCTTGAAATAGGGCTGTAAAATCTGGTTGTTTACCTTTCTCTCCAAGTGTGGCTCAGTTCTCTTTTGAGCATCTTTTAACTTAGTCGTTGTATATCTCCGTTTGATTGTTCTAAATGCTATCTGATGCTATGAGGCTTCAAGTTCTAATGTTTAATTTGATAAAAATAGTTTGTCTAGGTCCTGGTTTTGTTTGAATTTATTTTAGTACAGTTTGTATGGACTACATATTGTGAGCAAGTGAGATAGTATACTCAGAAACTATTTTGTCGCATTAAAGTAACTGAACTTTACACACTATATAAGTTAGTTTTTGACTTACCCTCTAGAGTACAACTGATCACCAAGAATTAGAAAAGCCATGACAACAACTTATACTTTTTGCACAGGCTGCCACTGCTCATCACATGTGTGCTTCATTCAAACTTACTTACAAATGTATAATAATGTATTCTAAGACCTGGTACAACAAAGAAATCTTGTTATGTCCGGTCTAGTCGACTTGAGAACAACAAAAAATGAACATGAGATGCATACTAAGAAAGTCATTGGAAAACTATCATTGCTTGTAATTGCCACTCTGATGGGGAGGAGGATGAAGATATGGAGAATGGGCAGTGTAATAAGGCTGAGGCATAACTCCGGGTTACTAAGGAGGTGCATTATAGTATGGACCCCTCCAACCAGGATATGCAGGTTGGCCGTACTCGTGGCTAGGTGGAGGTTGTTGTTGATGTTGAGGATGCGGCTGTGGATGCGAATATGGTTGACCTTGATCTTGACCTAGAAAATGGCCAGGCGTTTGTGGAGAACTATAAGGAGGACATGTTTGAGTATATCCAGACATTGTTGGTTGCTGAGGAGGAGGAAGTGCAGGGTGTTGTGGAGAACTATAAGGAGGAGAACTTTGACTATATCCCGACATTGTAAGTTGTTGAAGAGGAGGCTGGTATGTAGGAGCCTGGTGTGTCGAGAAGAATTAGGTATATGTCCTGTCTCGATCGGCATCTAGGGATTAGATCTTGGAGGCCGATGAGCATGCCCAACTGAAGGATAAAATATACCCATTTGAACTTTTATTATCCTAGAAAATGAGACATGAGATCTGCCTCTATACCTCTTCCATCATTTCTCTGCAATACATGTCTCCTGTCATCACAAAATCACTACATTGTTGTTTCACATTAGTAATCGCCTCCTGAAGGGTTACATAGAACTTCAATCCCTTATTGATATTTTCCTTGATTTCTTGATATTTCATAATGGTAGCTTCAATCTGCTTATAGATTCTCTCATGGGTAATAATTGATTTCTCTTTACAAAATGCATTGGTACCGTTGTATTGTCTGGTTAATCCTATAAATGTTGTATTGGTGTTCTGAAATGCTGAACCCAAAACTCTAGGAAAATAAGTGAATGTGCAGAGTAAGTATTGGTGTTGTATAATTGTCAGCTTTGCTCTTCTGAAATGTTGAAGCCAGAACTCTGGGAAAATAAGTGAATGTGCGGAGTAAGTATTGGTGTTGTATAATTGTCTGTTTTGCTCTTCTGAAATGGTACAAATCTATAAAGTGAAATATTGGTGTTGGCAGCTTTGCTCTTCTGAAATATCCATAACTTAATATAGTAACTGTTGCAATATGATTTGTTGGTTTGTTTTGATTGTTAATTTCATTTTAAATGTGTAGGGAAATGGAGGTTATCAAATTTGAAGGATCGCCACAAGTCAATTTGATCTCATTGAAGTGGAAGTGGATGATGAAGAATTTTTGAACTATTGTAAAAGTTTGAATACATTCTATTGAACTATTGTAAGATTACTTTTTGAACTATTCACATGTACACATATATTTAGAATATTGCTTTATAAGTATGTGTATGTACACAAGACATACTATATATCTTTTGAAGTTTATTGCAAATCTATATATTTGAATTACTTATTAGCTAATTTGATGCTTGAGATTATTTATTGCAAAACAATATTGGTGTTTTTAATTAGAAATTGTGGCATATAAATATTTTATAGCCAAAATAATATTACCACACTTAAAAGTGTAGCCATAGGACTGTAAATTGTGTATGCACATGGGCAAGGACTACACTTCAAAGTGTTGTCATACATAAGATAGAAAAGGTAACACTTTAAAATCATGGGCAATATGGAAGAAAAGGTCACGCTTGAAAGTGTAGCTGGCAAGGCAACACTTTTAAGCGTAGCTGAAAAGCGTGGCCTTTTTGCCTTTTAGGCTGCGCTTTTAAGCGTAGCTTATAAGACAACACTTTTAAGCGTAGCTGCAAAAGCGTGGCCTTTTTTCCATTTAGGCTACACTTTTAAGCGTAGCTGATAAGGCAAGTGTTGCCTAAACTCTAAGGTAACGTTTCTTTCGGCCACCCTCGGAAAAGCGTGGCTTAAAGTCAAAAAGTGTGGCCTTTTATCAAAGGCCACACTTTTTCATAGTTTAGGCCACACTTTTCTTGGGTGGTTAGAGGCCTAAAATGTTGTAGTGGGCGGGGATGTTAAACACATCCTTTCACACCTTATGATTAAGTATTGATTAACATTTCAAGCACACCTCATCCAATTTTAGGTGGAAATGATCGTTAAGCAGTATAAATCCAACAAAGAGTTGGGGTTGAATCCCACAGAGAGCGGTACATGTTAAAATTCAATTAGGAAGTACAAATGTGGTCTAATAAGCTATAGAAATATAAATTATCGAAAAAAGAGATGAAAAAAATTAAAAGGGGTGACACGAATGTCAGATGGGGGATTTTGGTTTGCAATTATCAACTACAATGCAGTCACAAACAATTTGCAATATCAATATGGATAGAAATCCTCGGGATGTGATCGATTAATGGCTACTTTTGATATATGGATAATTGAAACTACTAGTAACAGCTAAAAATTAGTGGGTAGGCTAAACTATAAGGGAGATAGCCTTCTCTCGAACAACTATTCCGAATCAGGTAATTTCTTTTGAACATCAATAAGTATAACAATGAAGAGCAACCCACACATTAATTCATCCACTCTCTCGAGCTAGATGAGTAGGATTGGGTTTAGGATTCACTCTCTCAACCTGAACCCATATCAACCCAATACCTACAAATCATTAACCAATAATCTTAGTTCTAAAACCTCTCTCTTGAGCAAGCCAAGAACACAAAAATAGAACTGCATTTGCAACTATAATTCAAAAATCTAACTACAACTAATGATTAAACTCACTTTACATTAGCATTTAAACTAGCAATTAACAATACTCATACACTAATTCAACCCATAATCACATGATCACACCCAAGAATTGAGATTTTAGCCAAACATCATAAAAGAGTAAAAATGATTACTGAATTGATTAGCCATCAACTAGGTAAGAGTAATTTAGTCTTTACAATGTGTCAATTTGTAGAAAATTCGAAACCCACTTCCAAAATCTCCAAATTGAATCTCTAAAATTCTTCAAAACTATGAAAAACTCAAGAGAAAAGTGTTCTAAACTAATTTAGCCTCAGTCAGCATAAGTCAGCCTACTAAATTAACCGCTCAAAATTTAATTTATAGTCACCAAAATAAGCCACGAAGGGTCATTAGGCGAAGTAAGTCGGGTTTGCTGAATCACTCGGCGAACCGCCCAATGCCCTCTTCTCTCGCCTTTTTGCCTTAGCAGTCAGCATCCTCAAGTCCTGTAACTTTGGGCGATCTCTCTTTGCATCACTAAATTGCTCAGCGATTCGTCGATTGCCCCTTATTGTCGGCAACTTGGTTTCTTTTCTCAAGGTTGGCATACTAGAACTTTAGGCAGTCAAATTAGCCACTCAGCGATTCGCCAAGTGCTCTCGGTGATTCTCTAAGTGGTCTTGGAGATTCGCCAAGTGCTCTCGGCGATTCGCCAAGTGCTCTCGGCGATTCGCCAAGTGCTCTCGGCGATTCGCCAAGTGCTCTCGGCGATTCGCCAAGTGCTCTTGGCGATCACTAAGCTTGCCTTTATTCATTTCTTCATTTTGTTTTGTTCATTTTGTCTGTTAGTGTCCTTGCTTTATTCCTCAATCCATATACCTGAAAGTCAAGGCTTTAACATCAGTTTATGGCACAAATTAAATATTTGAGAACACTAAATCTATATAAACAAAGCCCCAAATGAGTCCAAATCTCGGACTCATCTAGTATTCGGGATCTTGTAAAGCCTTATGTTAGTGTCTCAAGGCGGGGACATTAAACACATCCTTTCACACCTCAAGATAAAATTCTCGTGTGATAAATTTCTCCACTATTTAGCCTCCGCAAAAAAAAATATTGTGTATGTTGATCTAAAAAGAAGAAGAAGAAAGACAACACAAAGAAAATACAAGTAAAAGAGAGATTATTACATGTCAAGACGTTTGAGACTTGAAAGCCATGCTAAGCCAACTATGTTAGACTTGAAACAATATTTTATTAGTGATAATAAAGCCCTTGAAGTATAGTTTTCAATAATCACAACTCTTTTGGTAATGACATTCCGACATCAAGAAATAAAATATTTTGTGAGGCTACAAAAATCTGAAATCAACTATGTGACAGAATATAAAGTTAACTTCAAGAAACTTTTAGAACAATATTAAAGGAGTTTATTTTAAAATTTGGATATGTTGCGGCCTTTTGTGTCAAATTTATGTAGAATCAAGCAGATTGCAATTTCTATACTTCTACTTTGAGATACAATATTTTTTGGTGTCATCGGGCAAATTGGAACTTTTGGTGCGTCAAAATATAAAGCTGACTTCGTAAACTTATCTGAAGCAATCCCAAAGGTTTTAAATTTTGAATTTCGGATATATTGTACAACTTTGTGTCTAGATTCAGAATAATCAAGCGGCTTATGATTTCTTCATTCGTACATCAAGATATGAGAGTTTTAGTAAAGCCACACAAATCTAAAATTTTCAGCATGGCAGAATCTAAAGTTGAGTTCAAAAAATCATCTAGAAATATTCTGAAGGTATTAAATTCTAGATTTTGGATATGTTATAGATCAAGAAATCTAGTTTCTGAAAAATCAAACTGCTTGTGATTTCAACGTTTCTTCAATAAGATATGAATTCTCTATGATAGACATGTCAAGCTATAAAAAAGTGACGAAAGTCAGAAAAAAGAAGAAGGAGATTACCTTGCATTATGCTCCTTTTATCCTAGCTCACAATCTGTAATTGAAGTCGAAATTGTTGAGACAATGTGTCTATTTATAGATGTCATGTGATGGGAACAAAATCCTTCTCCTAGTTCAATTATAGTTCTTTTTTGGCTAAGACAATAGAAAAAATATATGAAATTGAGTGGGATTACAATTCATAGTTCAATTACAATTCCTCTTTGGCTAAGGCAATAGAAAAGATATATGACTATGAAATTGAGTGAGATTACAATTCCTTTTTTGGCTTAGGCAATAAAAAAGATATATGTATATGAAATTAAGTGATATTACAATTCGTAGTTCAATCACAATTTCTTTTTAACTAAGGCAATAGAAATTATGTGAATATGAGATTCGTCATTATTTTTAATCCTAACTGGTAAAGGCTAAAAAGATGCCAGTGACAAACAATTGTCACGTGGATCAGGGAGGAACTTTCTACCCCAATTATCATTTCCTACTCCAATTGTTTTGGAGTAGTACATATATTAGAAATATATGATGTATAATTATATTATTAATACTTCAAGCTTAATCTTTAGAAGATAAAATATTTTAATAAGACTTGAAGCAGGGGACATTAGTAATCATTTAAAATTTATTAAATATAAATTTATAAAATGATTTGGATTATATTAAATTCATAAATATATTATTCCAAATAAATATTATGAATTAATATAATTGGATTATTTATTTAAGTCCAATAAATATGAATTTAATTAAGATCCAAATTAATTGATTTGGACTACAATAGATGGACCAGTTTGCTAAGCTCAATTTCATCTCATCCTAGAGGGCCATTTAGGTGTCACGTGGCAGATGACGTGTCAAGCCAAGTCAAACAAGAAGCCAATAAGATCATGATATGCGTAAAAAATGACAAGCCCGCTCCATAAAGGCCATATGTCATGTCACTTAAATCTAATTGGCTGAAGGGAATACAGTTCCAATCACAACTCCTCTATTCTAAAACTATAAGTAGAGGTCCTCATAAAAAAAAAAAAAAAAGAGACAGGAAATTCCAAACAAGAAGTTAGAGAAAGCTCATGGGACAAATGCCACAAATTTCTCTATAAGCTACAAGTTTAAAAATTCAACAATTCAAGTTCAAGAACAATCAAGATCAAGACCATCGAATTTATGAACAAGCTCAAATCCCTTCAATTCAAGTAAAAGTCAAGATTAAGATAAAGTTCAAGTTCAAGACAAATTCAAGATCAAACTCAAAAGCCCTTGAATTATATCTGAAAAGGCGAATTCAGAAGAATCATAGAGATTGTAACACCACACTTAAAATCAATAAATACGATTGTTGTAATACTTTTTTGTTGATTATTATTTTCTCGACGTGAATTTTATTGTCTATAGTAAGCTCAAGGCGTGATAGAAAAGTAAGATCCTCTTCGTTAGAAGCACTGCTACAACATAAGCTCCTAATCTTACCCTTCATCTTGCTCAGGAACTTGCTCTTTGTTCTCTCATGCTCTCTGAATGCCCCCTGTCTCTACTCAATCTTCCCCTACCTTCAACTCAAATGCTCAAGTTGATCAGACATCACCTTGTATGGAGCAGCTATAGAAGCAATGGTAGGTGAAGGAGCACACTCTGAGGTGGGGGCTCCAGATGAGCCTATAGGAATGCTAGTCATCATTGCGCTAACATCATGAATCAGGAGGAGAGGTGTCTCATAGTAGCAGGTCCATATTGAAGAGGTCTTGCAGAAGTGGAAGCACCAGCTATAGAAGTTATCTCGGTGAACTGGCCAAAATCATGGTCCACCACATCAATCTTTCTATTTTTGTTCATGTTATCCTATCCGCCTTTTTTTCTTCAGGAAATGAATCTCTTTACTTGGTTTCTTCTCCTCATCAGTAGGGTGTTTTGCCACCCTCAACATTGTAGCTGTAAAATTAAATTAGAAAAATTGTTAAATTAAAAAAACTATTGATTCGGGATGAAAAATTAAATTAGAAAATTTGTTAATTCGGTATTGAAATAGTATACTTATCAATAATGTGTTTTTAAATGTTATATTACTTAAAAAATAATTTAAAATATTAGAGACTTAATTAATAGTCTTATATAATACATATTAAAGTGACAATTTTTTTTTTAAAAAATAAATTAGAAAAACTATTAATTATGGTGGAAGTAATAACTTGTCAATAATATATTTTTAGATGTTACAAAATAATTACAAATAAATAATATAATAAAATAATAAAAAATGAAATGGTAAATGTTTTATTATTGTAGCAAATTTCCCCCAAATATATGCCCCTCCGCCATCGTAGTCTACATAGCAGAGCAGTGTGAGCATGGAAATTGAAGAGACTATTATTGAAGTGGAAATGGAAGATGAAGCCATCCCAGCGCCGATTCCGAAGGAGCTACCGAAGATTCAGCGGCTGGAGGAATGTGTTGTGAACAGAATAGCGGCTGGCGAAGTCATCCAACGGCCAGTCTCTGCCGTGAAAGAGCTCATTGAGAATAGCCTGGATGCTGATTCCACCTCTATTTCTGTTGTTGTTAAGGATGGCGGTCTTAAACTTATCCAAGTTTCCGACGATGGCCATGGAATCCGTGTACTTCAATTTTTAATTTTAAATATTCCTACTGAAATTGACAAATATTTTGGTACTACACCATTCCGTTATATATAATATATTTATTTTGATTATTTTTTTATGTTTTTATTTGTTTATAGTATGAAGATTTGCCAATTTTATGCGAGAGGCATACTACGTCCAAGCTGAGTAAATTTGAAGATTTGCAGTCCATTAGGTCGATGGGATTTAGAGGAGAAGCCTTGGCTAGCATGACATATGTGGGTCACGTCACTGTCACCACCATTACTATGGGCCAGTTGCATGGATACAGGTGATACAATGTGTTGTTTTTCATCCTACAAAATGAAATACCTCATGTTGTATTGTGTTGGGGAGTTACATCATGCATGATAAACATTTTTATTTCATATGGTATGCTTTCGCTTGGATTTTTGTTTGTATATAGGTTGTGCTTTTAGTAATTACATCTTTCTTTCTCAAAATAATTTTTTCCCCGTAATGTGTTCTTTCACAGCAACTTAGTTTTCCTCGGAGTTTTGAGTGTTATTCCCTAGCAGGCTTTTGTTGTTTTTTTTAGGTTTCTTCACGTCAGTGGCAAATTTAGATTGTTAGGTACAGGTTACCAAGTCCACTATTGTCAACATGGAACGTGGATATATATGTGAAAAATCACTAAATAATATATTCTGGAACCATAAATCAAAAGTACAATAAGTTCAGTGCTAAAAAGTTTAAGGATCGAAACCAACAAGCTTAAATTCTGCATCTGCCTTTGCTTCATGTTCATTTTTATCGAAATAGTCATATTATGATCTAGAGAAAAAGTAAATTGGTCATTTAAAATTTGGATATAATATTTTTTTTTCTTCCTCTTGGGATCTTCCAGGGCAACATATAGAGATGGTTTGATGGTGGGTGAGCCAAAGGCTTACGCTGCTGTCAAGGGTACCCAGATAATGGTATGATTGCAACGTCTTGTTATTTATGATCGTGTTTTACCCTTCATCTTTAAGTCCTCATATATAATTTGATGGACAGTGGGATGTGGGGACACTGAAGGCAACAGAGCTTTTATTTTTTAAAATGGTATATAAGATCTACTCAGAAGCATTCTGGCTTCAAGTTTGATAGTTTTTATTTTCTGTGGAAACGCTTAGTTTCACTAATTGAAATGTCCTTAATTCGGAAGTTCACCAATACTTTCTCTGTTTATGTGTGAAGCTATAATAATTGCTACAAGAACTTTTGGTTTGTTGTTTTCTTCCTCCCAGATTGAAAATTTATTTTATAACATGGCTGCACGAAGGAAAACCCTTCAGAATTCTGCCGATGACTATCCAAAAATTGTTGACCTTATTAGTAGGTTTGCAATTCATCACACACACGTGAGCTTCTCTTGTAGAAAGGTTAGTTGTTTGACAATATTATGTTCCTTTATTACTTTTAGTACTTACTCTCTTGTGTTCAAGCATATGTTTAGAAATACATCACTTTAGAATTTCTTTGCACGCAGCATGGAGCTGGTAGAGCAGATGTTCACACTATTGCTACTTCTTCAAGGCTTGATGCAATTAGATCCGTTTATGGAGTTTCAGTTGCTCGGAATCTGATGAATATCAAAGTTTCTGATACTGGTCCATTAAATTCAGTTTTTAAGATGGATGGTTTCATCTCCAACTCTAATTATATTGCGAAGAAGATAATAATGGTGCTTTTTATAAATGGTATGTAGTAGTATTGGCTTAAGAATATAACATGTGGTCAAGCTGAGACCAAAGGGCTGTTGATGCTATGTCTGTTGCAGCCTTAATAAACACAGCATTACTAGTTGCTTGAATCTGGGTCAACTATGGGTAAACTATCCGCTACAGATATATAACTTTCATATGTTGGCCCATTAAATTTGCATGTATTCTCCGTCCAATCTCAAATCTTGAGTTATTGTGATACTAGACTTGGGCATTGCACCTTTTGCTTCCTTTAACATCTTTTCAACTTTATGATCTGATGACAACTGCTGCGCTCAACCACCAAACAAAATTAATCTTTTATGTGTGTGTTAATTTTCAGTAGACATTTAGAGCTTCTAAGAAAATAAAGCTTAGAACTATCTATTGTTCTCCTTGGTCACTCCCGTATTTATAAACATAACTTAGATGTTCTGATGCTTTCAACTAGTTTCCTTAATGTAAAACTTCATTACCATCAATTAGTTTACTGTCTTGATTTGGCAATTGTTCTGTTTCTTTCTTTCCAGATAGACTCGTTGATTGTGGTGCTTTGAAGAGGGCAATTGAAATAGTCTATACTGCAACATTGCCTAAAGCATCAAAACCTTTCATATACATGTCAATCATTTTGCCGCCCGAGCATGTTGATGTGAATATACACCCAACAAAGAGAGAGGTATTGATGATTCTGTACTTACAACTTTCATGAATCTCTATCCTAACAGGTGGGATTGTTTGCAGAATTAAAACTATTGTAGGAAGGAGAATTGAATATTGAATATGGCATAACCTTTAATCACTTTATTAAATACTTGTTGAACACTTAATGCTTCATATCGGCCTTCTTGTTCATAGTGGTTGACTAGTTGAGGAGTTTTCTCCTGACCACTAGGTCAAGGATTCAAGGCTGGTAAACAAAAGAAAATGCTGCATATGAAAAACATTTCTGCATAGAGCTTGGAAAACCTATGATGGTTTGACCATGAGATTGCTGCTCTGTATTTATGGAAACAGTGCCAAAAGTTTGACTTGTATTGGTCAAGAACTTGATGAGTCTGTTTGTGCTAATACTTCATAGGTTATCTGTCGGCATTCTTTTCAAGAAACTCTCGTGTTTGTGGAACCTATAAATTAGCGCTGCCTTCTTGCTAACATAAAGATTTCAATGTACATTTGCTTATTCATATTTTTTATAAAACTTGTTTTTGATCACGTGCCTTGCACGTATATCCCTTGTCAATTAGTACAAAAAATTTTCAATTACAAAAATATTATTAAAAACATGTGTAAAGAATAAATCAAAATTCAAAGGAAGATATGTAGCATATTCTTCAAATATTTGTTTTAGTAAAATAATAAAAAATAAGTGTAATAAGGTAAGTTCCATCGCATATTCTCCAGACGTCTAATGAATATGCCAGGAATGGTTATTCTTGCCCTACTATATCTCTTCAATATTCTCTCGTGACACTAATTCTCTATAATTTTAAATATCCCTTTTGAAACATCATTTCTTTCAAGCCCTCAAGGCCTAGCTCTAGTGGCAAAAGGTGGAGGATTTGTGGCTTCGATTGCAGGTTCAAGCCCCACACCATGCAAAGCGAAGCCTGGTATTTAAGTGGAGAAGGGGTGGGCCTATTATCCATCGAGTTTAGAAGGTTGTGATTGATCTAAAGGGCGGGTCACAAATGGATTTCTCGATTATAAAAAAAAAATATCATTTCTTTCAATAAATATCCAAGTCTCCTTGTTTTTGCCTTTATTTACATGTTGACCACAAATTAATGCAATAATCTTTATAACAGTATTGTGGACCTTTCTCTTGTTTTAATGATTGTAATTTAAAGTAGTAATAACCTACATGTAACCTGTAGGTTGATGATGTGCATGTATAAGTAAGATTTGGTATATTTTTGTGGTAATCCAAAGAGAAAAGATATAAACTGATACCTGAAGTTGTCCTGAATTTTCAAAAAAGATGTCTTAACTATGCAGGTGTCCTATTACCCCCCTAAACAATATTGAACTTATTACATCATATTTTGTTTACCTGGCATAGAGAGTGTATGGACGCTCTTAAGGAGAGTGAGCAACCTAAAATAATGAATATAATTTTTTTTACAAGTATTTATTATAAAATATATTTTCTTGTTTTCTTATTATTTTAACTTTTTGTCCTGATTATTTTCTCTTTCTTTCTTCTTCAAAAATTCATTGTGAGCTCCATTGAAGCTTCTCACTTTCAATGTCACAATTTTTACCACAACTCGACATTCCTTTTTTTTTTTTTTAACTACTATTAGTTTAACTCTCTTCAATTTTAAACCTTCATCCAAATATTTTTTTTACGTTTCGAATATTTTGATAAGCCCATTAGATTTCAAGATGTTTAGGAGGTATCATTTAATTTTTTTAAATCCAATTTCAAACAAGCTCTTTCAATTATCGGGGAACTCATTGATTCTTTCAAAATTTTAAATTTTCTTAGAAAAATAATTGGTTTTTCTTAGAAATATAATTGGTTTTGTTATCAATAACTCAACAAAGTCTAGAAAATAGTATATTTTTTAATTAAAAAAATCACTTAAAGAAAGGACTTTGACTGAAGAAGAAGAAGAAAAGGAAAAGAAAGAAAATGAGGGAGGGACTCAACTTGACGTGGTGGGGGGGGGGGGGTGTGGGAGGTGACGAAGAAGAAGAAGAAGAAGAAGAAGAAGAAGAAGGAGAAGGAGGGTTGGGTTAGCTTGAAAGTGTGGGTGGCCCGCCTACGTGGCGCCACCACAATAAAAAATTTCCTTTTAAATTTATTTATTTCCAAAAATACCCTTCCCCTTTTATGAAAAGATGTGATTTTCATGAAAAGTTATGACTTTTATGAACAACTGCGACTTTTATGAAGAGTTAAAACTTTTATGAAAAATTGTGACTTTTATGAAAGGTTTTGTGACCTTTCTGAAGGGTTGTAACTTTTCCAAAGAGTTATGACATTTCCAATAAGGCACAATAAGAATTTGTTCACACTACCTTTTTGTCTATAAATAAAGGAATTTCCTCTCATTTTAATTTTAAAACAATGAAAATTCTGAACTTCTTCTTTTGCACAATTAAATATTCGTGTACTTTGCTCCTGTTGTGTGGTTCACTGATACCATTGTTTTTGTATCAATACACTTGTGAATAGAATCGTTCCATCATGAGAGGATCTATTCCTTTAAACCTCGGGTACTAGAGGTAAATAATTTCCTTAAGGGGACATTGTGTATTCAGTGGACTCAATTTTTCCTTTCTGTTTCATTCTATTGTTATAGATCCTGGTATATTTTCTACCATCATTAATTTATGCTTATGATATTAATTGTTGTTTTTGAGTACATGTTTTAAAATTTGTTGTTTATGTTTCTATAAAGTTATTGCTACAAGTATTTGTTAGTACAGATAAAGATTATTTATTTATTAGAAAATTTAATATCTCATGTTGATGTTCATCTAATTTCCCAGAAATATCAAATAGTGACACTTCCTGGAGGCAAAAGGGTAAATTATAAAATCAAATTAAAGATGATTGATTGAAGGATAAATGATAAGATGTTATAATTATCATTTTCCTTTATATTATTAATGTTTGTTACTACGTAATCTTGTATGCAAGACAACATAGTGTTTTAATTTTAATAACCGATAGATTTTAAGTATTATTTTATTAATTTTGTGATATCAAATTCCTGCGCAAAGCGCTGGTAATTTTACCAGTTTAAGTAATAAAATTAAAATAAGTCAAAAAAAGAGAGAGAGAGGGAGAGAGAGGGAGGGAGGGAGAGGGAGAGGGAGAGAGAGGGAGAGAGAGAGAGACTTAAAATGAAAAAAAATATATTTTAAATTAAACTAACACATGTCGTTAAAATCGGAGAATGGTTAAAAAATGATGTAATAATATCAATTCAAAATTGTTTTAAGTAATAGGACGCTCGTATAGTTAAGGTGTCTTTTTGAAAATTCGGGATAACTTCATGTGTCACTTTATGTCTTTTCTCTTATTTTCTATTCTTAAATAGTCTACATATGAAATCCAAATCCAATGCATCCACAAAGTGTTAACAATGATTGAATATTTACCAACATAATCTTCCAAAACTGAAGCTATGTACCACAACAAAAGCATTACCTTGAATCTGAGATTCAACACATACATTTTAAGTGAATGGTACTCATGTTGCAAAACGAAGAATGAATTGCTTCCACATTAGGCCTTTTCGTTAGGGCCATTATCCTCATTCTGCCTCTTTTTTCTATCATACTTAGTTTAGATCTTTAGTTGTTCCTTATTGTTTTCATGACTAAAATTGGTAACTTGATGGGAGAACTCTCATATTACAAGTAATCTCTACTTGGTTCATCTATATTCGCAAAGCAAATTCCTTCCGGAAAGTTGTAACCTCCATTTCTAGGCCCAAGGAATTGGTAATATCTATGGGGGTTGAGATAACTTTTTATGTATCTTCTCATTCTTTTTAATTCCGACTACTCTCTACTTGATTTCATGTAGTTTTATCAGGGCTTCAAGTGCAAACAAAGCATGGGCTTCAATGAAAAAGGCACAAAGGGAGGAAAAATACAAATATATTTGCTTAGTCCAAAACTAATACTTATAAGCATGAATGACAAATATATGAATAAATAAATTGAAAAAAAAAAACGATAAAGTGAAATATCAATTGTTTAGTGTTGCCTTTACTCATTGGTAGGGAAAAGTATGTCTTAGAACCTTGATGATGGCACTGAAGCGCACATCAAGCGAGGTGAAGCGCTAAACATGTTTTTAGCTTCGTTTCAGGGCTTAAGCACGCCTTTGAAAACTTTGGTTTCATGCAGTAAATGCAAAGTCATGACAGAGTGGGCAGCTTTCAGAATTAGAAAGGTTAAAATGGTCAGGCTAATTTTGTATAATATTGGCTTGAGATGAGTTTAAATGAATTAATATGGTCAATGAGGATTCATATAGACGACTCCAACTTGTTCAAGATTGAGGCATACTTGTTGTAGAAAGACTAAAAAATAGAAACACCTAATGGTCCAGCCAACATGAAAATCACACAGAAGGTCCAAGAAATGAGAATAACCCTCAGATGAGAAGATATGATCATTAGGAAACGACATTGATTTCGTCAGCAAGTTTAAATTGTAAAATAAAATAGAGAAACACACTATAAGGGCCCCATATTTTTAAATAAAAATAAAAAAAGAGAAAAACAGAACCTATGAAAAACTAAAACACATCGAAAATTGCCTGACAAAGAATGATAATATCAGATAGGGTTTGAGTTCAAGTCTGTCCAGGTGGAGACAAAGAGCTCAAATTTTTGGTTCCTTCCTGAGAACTTTCTTGTCTCAGTTTCTTTCTTTGACAAAATCAACTTTTGCTTGGATTCTTAAAAAATGCTGCCTTGTATATCTTTGTTGTGAGTTGAAATCATCATCAATGCCTCGTAATTCCTCATTAAATTTAATTATTCTTAGTGTAACCCAAACATTCATGGTATATTGGTGTCCCAGAATTTATTGCATTGGGTTGTTATAAAATGGTACAGCTATTAAGCATAACTTTTCGTATTTCATTTGCAATATGGAAAAAATAAATATTCCATGAATTTACTCTAGTTAGAAATGCAAAGAACACCACAGTTACCTTAAGAATACCAAATACGTTGAATATGATATTTGATATAACTAAGAGACATTGCAGTTGATTCATTGTACAATATCAAATCTGATATTATCTTTACATTTTGTGAAATATTATAGTAGTAGTGTTTGATTTAAGGGTACAAAAGTTGTTTGCCTTTTGATAGGTATTTTGGCAATTCAACTTTGGACTTGGGGTTTTCCCACTTTTATATTTAATAAGAGTAACAGATAGATAATAGTAAGGCTAGCATTTGTTTTTTGAGAAAGGTAACAAAATAGAATCAGCTTTGTAAGAAAAAAAATTGGATGATTTTTTAATGGTTCAATTCTTGAAAAGTTACAAGTGGTTCATATAAAATCATTTATTGATATGCAGGTAAGCCTTTTGAATCAAGAGTTCGTCATTGAGAAGATCCAGTCTGTAGTAGGGTCAAAATTGAGAAGCTCCAATGAGTCGAGGACATTCCAGGAACAGGTAAGGACCACCTACCTAACAGTTGCTTAAATATATGTAAACATGTCATACTTATATACATAAAAAGCAGCAGTTCTCAACAATTTGGCTCCATGTCCTTTTTTGTTTTTGATTAGTCAATTTGATCTATATTTATTAAAGGGAAAAGGGCCAAATGTACCCTTGAACTATTCACAATGGACCAATTTTACCTCCGTTATGTTTTTGGCTCAAAAATGCCCTCCAACTAACAAAATAGCTCAAACATATCTTTCTTACTAACGATTGATAAATATGGAGGGATGTGATTGTTACTAAATATGGATTTCTCAATCCTTGGATTACTAAACAACCACTTCCTCCTCACACATGGTCTGGAGACACATGAGTGCCCATTGAGTTTCTTTTCAACCGAAGACCTCAGCAGTAATTGGAGATGGCTGGAAAGTAGATTCTGGCTTGATACCTGGCCTGGAAAGTCAACACTAATGGATCTGTACCCAAACTGATTCAATCTGGCACAAAATTCTGATGGATCAGATTATTAGACGAATCAAGGTTGGAATATCATATTCAGGTGCAACATCAATGACCTGGGAAATGGACAGGTTATGTTCACTACTAATTCTCCTTCACAAGACCCCTCCCCATCTTCCCGGAATGATTCTCGATGGTTAAAGTTTGGCACTAAAGGAAGGTTTACTGTCAGATCATGCTACGCAGCAGAGGGCCGATGCTGCTGAAAAGTTTCCCTGGAAATGCATCTGGAGAAACATAGCACCACTAAAAGTTGACTATTTTATTGGTGGCAAAAGTCTGTCTTACGCATGAGAAACTTCAAAGAACTAATATGTGGAGTAGATGGTGCGTCTGCCTAAAGCAAATCGAAGAAGTCAATAGCCTATTTCTTCATTGCTCTTTCACCTCACAAGTGTGGAGTTTCGTTCCTACCATAGTGGGAGTTATTTGGACTGTTGAAAACCGATTAATATAATGTTGACACATAAAAAGGTTTAGGAAAGACAAAGAGGAATACCTCCCTGTATATTGATGAATTACATTTACCAATCAAAAAAAGAAGAGGATGATGATTGGAGATATACTTTGTCAAAACATCAATGTAACAATTAAGAAGTTGTTGAACTTGTTGTTTTCATTTTGCTTCCCTAATGTTGTCATATCCAAATCTGAATGTGCATACACTCAGACCTTTAGGTGCTTTTCCAAACAAACTCCTTTCTGCAGTCTTTAATGCAGATCCATAAGATTAGGATATGAAAATCCCATTGTATTGGTGAAATTTGAATTGTAGCCAAAATGAAGTTGTATGTTTGTCGGTGGAGACAGGTAGGCCCCAGGGGGTTAATCCGAACTCCTTCGACGGAAAATTAAATTATTCATACTTGGTTAAAAATATCTTCTTTTTTTAAGACAAAGGAAAACCGCAACAGCTACCCTTTGGATGCGCATAGGGTAAAACCCCCGCTCCTATGCAATAGCTTGCAAACCACACAAGAGAGGTAACCCACACCAAGCAAGCTCGGTGCGCCGAGCTCGACCCAGAAGGCAAACTGGTCAGAAATATCTTTTTATGTATATATGGTAGATATAGCTTCTTCGTTTGTTTGCTTTTCATATTTTAAACCCTAGTGAAAATCCCAACTCCGCCATTGAAGTTTGACCTGAACTTTTGTCTTGGACTGTTCACTAGAGTTATCATGCTTCCTTGCCAGCCTACTGGTATACCATCTACCTTGTTCACTATTCTTAATTATCCACCATATTTCATATGTGAGACAGACTTTGGATTTTTCTTCATCCAGTCCAATGGCCACAAGTAAAGATTCCATTAAAGAACCGTCTCCTTCTGGTATGTTTCTTACCTTTACTGACTATCTCTTCCTTGAAATAAGATGTGACTTATCTAGTTCTTTTAGAATCTAATAATTTGCAGATTCTGCCTCTTTAATATCCATTACGTTTCTTATTTATTAAGGGATAAAGTCACAAAAAGTGCCACATAAAATGGTACGAACAGATACTTTGGACCCTTCTGGAAGGCTGCACGCTTACATGCAAATGAAACCTCCTGGTAATCCAGAAAGAGGTTCTTGCTTGAGCTCTGTGAGGTGGGTCTCATCTTTCCTTGCACATGATTTCCATTAGTTAAACTATTTTAGATCTCTGTAATATGACAGGTTGCTCACTTGTCCTTCAATTTCTGTTAGAATATTGGTATGTAAATGTTATGCCATCATGCATTTGCACCGAGGGAATATTTAGAAACTCAAAATTGGATTTGAGTCTATCGTTAGGTTTTTTTTTTTTTTTCTAGTAGTGCCCAGTCAGGGGAGGGATATGTTGTCCAAATCCTATTCCCTTAGCCAATTATATTTGCTATTTTTATATATGTTTAAATATTATATAAATGACACACATATATAAGGGCCAACCCTTTGACACTAGAAAATACTATAATACATTGATGAAGGAGTTTCACTTAACGTTTGCTGAATTTTTGAAATTCCTCGCTCACCTAGAAGGCTTGACCTGTGATTTTTTCCTTAAACAAAAAGACCATAGACAACTTACCTTAGTTTTAAACAAAATTATTCTGATAAATAGACTTTATATTCTCCAATGGCCCAAAGTCCAAAATAAGTCATTTTCTTTCGCAGCTGCCAAAGGTGACCACTACTTGCAAAATCATTAAATTGGCCAAAAGAAACTCAAAATAGATCCATAAGCCACTTGTATATTTCTTGACTATGCCAAAGTATTGTATTACTTGGCAAAGCACACCTTATTATCCTATTAATGGATGATTCTCGAGTTAAAATGTCAAACCAACTTTTTGGGATAAATTCTTGATGGTAATTGAGATGTCTGACACTGTTGCTCTTGTTTGCTAGAGATTGCATTCTCTGCTTAGTCTTATTTTGATGAAACCTGAGAAGTTGTAATTTGAATTCCCTTGCAATCTTACAAGTTCCTTTTTTATCTTTACTTCAAGGCATTGGAGCTTCTCTTAAGGTTTTCTTCTTTGTGACCTTGCCATTAGTCTTCTAGGAGCTTCAAGGACTGGTCCTTGGATTCAAGTGTTGATTGGCTTCCTTGGATGCTACCACTCAAAGTGCTCTCTTGATAGTAGACAACATGTAAGGAGAGCATCATGCAAATGCTAAATGTTTAGGGAGGTCTGGTATTATATAATCATCCATCATCCTTTTTGTTTTGCACTATACGGTGGCACCATTGGAGAAGAAGCTGAAGTGGATACTTCTTGTTTACTGCCTTTGGAAGTTAGCTATATTGAGTATAGTATATAGGCATACACATTACCATACAAACATGAGATTCCAATTAAGTGATGGGAGTGAGAGAAAGGAATTGTGGGAGGAGTTGGGAGCAATGAGGAGCTTCTGTGAAGGGCCATGGGTGGTATGTGGGGATTTTAACACCACACGGTTTCCATCAGAAAAGATCAACTGTAGTAGAATTTTCGGGGCTATGTCTGATTTCTCTAGTTGCATCAATGAACTGGGACTTGTGGATCCCCCTTTATTTGGGGGATCCTACACATGGAGAGGAGGGGCGAATAAAAAAGAAGCTTCAAGAATTGACAGATTCTTGTACTCTTTTCCGTAGGATGAGATATTCACTCATATTAGACAAAGTGCTTTACCTAGCTTGGGGTCTGATCATAATCCCATAGTACTGACCTGTGGGGATGAGACTTTCAAAAAATCATACTTCAAATTTGAGAAGTGGTGGGGTTCCTTTAATGTGACAGGCAGTCCTGACTTCATACTAGCCTCAAATTTGAGTCTCTTAAAAAAGAAGCTCAAGGAGTGGAGCAAAGAGAATAGAGGCAACTGGAGGGTCAGAAAAGAACACCTATTGGAACAAATTTGGCAGTTTGGAAGACATTCTGGTGCACAGAGCATTAACAAATGATGAGCAACTTTTGAAAACTCATGTAGCACTGGAGTAGGAGGAAGTAGCTAGAAATGAGGAAATCCACTAGAGACAGAGATCCAAAATTCAGTGGATAAAGAATGGAGATAAGAACACCAAGTTCTTCCAAAGAATGGCTACAACCCACCAAAGAAACAACACTATAGAATTCTTAGTGATTAATGGAGAAGAGTCTTTAGATTTTGTGCTAATCAGAAATGCAATTGTGGATTTTTATCAGATTTTGTATAAAGAGACAGAAAGCTGGAGATCATATTTGAACATCTTGGATGTTCAAACAATCACATAAGAAGTACAAATCAGGTTGCCTAGAGATTTTGAGGAGGAAAAATTCTTAGAAGGAATAAAGCAGTGTGTTGTTGATAAAGCACGTGGACCAGATGGCTATACAATGGCTTTCTTCGGTGCTTTTTGGGAAACTATCAAAGATGATGTGATGCATACCTTCCACAAATTCCATGCTCATCAAAAGTTTGAGAAGAGTTTTAATGCCACATTTGTAGCTTTAATTCCAAAGAAGGTGGGGGCAAATGAGCTAAAGGATTTTAGACCTATCAGCCTGATCACAGGGGTATCCAAGATCATAGCTAAGGTGTTGGCAGAGAGGTTGAAGAAGGTGATCAGTAAGCTAGTAAACAAGCACCAAATGGCCTTTATCAAAGGAAGGTAAATCATGGATGCTGCACTTTTAGCTAGTGAGTACATTGATTCTAGAATTAGAGGAGGAGCCCCTGGACTAATGTGCAAGCTAGAAATTGAGAAGGCATATGACCATTTGAGTTTCTAATCAATATCCTAAGGCAGATGGGGTTTGGATGGAGATGGCTCAGCCGGATAAATTTCTGCATTAAAACCACTCGGTTCTCCATTCTAGTAAATGGAGAATATTTTCCAGAAAGAGGCATGAGACAAGGGGACCCAATATCCCCATTTCTCTTTATCTTAGCCATGGAAGGTTTAGATAGGTTGATGAGAGTTGCTTCCCAGAATAACTGGATAAGGGGCTTTTCCGAGAAGCTGAACAGGAACAAATTTGCTATTTATGAGCGATCCTGGTGGTTTTTGAGGCATGCTCAGGACTAAAAGTAAATTGGAGAAAGAGTAGTATTTTTCCAATTAAGGAGGTGCAACAGATTGAGGATCTTGCAAGTATTTTGAAGTGCAAGATAGAGAAGCTCCCAATAGTTTGCCTAGGAATGCTTTTGTGCTCCGAGCACTAAGCAAAAAAAATTTGGGATGGCAATATTGAGAAAATAGAGAAGAAATTGGCTATATGGAAATCCCAATACTTATCTCTAGGAGGTAGAGTTATAGTAATTAACTCAGTTCTGGATTCTTTACCACTTATGTGATGTCCCTCTTTCCTATCTCCCAGTAGGATAGTGGAGGTTTTAGATGCACTTATAAGAAACTTCCTATGGCAAGGGAACAAGATAGGAAAGGGATCCAATCTGGTGAAATGGTCTGTAGAACAAGAAAGCAAAGCAGGAAAAATGGGGGACTTGGAGTGAGGAATTTAAAAGTTCATAATAGGAGCCTTCTCTTAAAATGGTTGTGGAGATACAATGTGGAGGAGTAGCCTCCATGGAAAGAGATAATAAATCACAAATATGGGCAAGAGGACTTCTGGTGCACTAGTGAAGTCAATGAAACTTATGGGGTTTGGGTATGGAAGACCATTTGAAACCTTTGGGTGAGTCTAAAGAACAACTCACAAATAGTGGTGGGCAGAGGAGACAAAACAAAGTTTTGGTTAGATGATTGGTGTGGAAATGGGATTCTAAGGGACTTGTTCCTTAGTCTTCTCTCAATATGCACAAATACTAATAGTAGGATAAAGGAGATGTGGTCACCACAAGGTTGGAATTTAATATTTTGTAGGCTGCCAAATGACTAGGAGATTGATGGAGTGGTGGAGCTCCAGAGCTAGACAAATCAGCATGGGTACATCACAAAGATGGGGTATAATGAAGAGGGGCAAGCTTTATGGAAGGATGTCATCAGATCCAAGCATGGTGAGTACAATCCTTGGTGCAGTAATGTAAGTGTTGATGCCTATGGGGTGGGGGTCTGGAGAACTATCAGAAACTTATGGAAAAAACTTGAAGCTAATACGTACATTGAAGTGGGAGATGGCAAGAGAACTAAGTTTTGGACAGATGCGTGGAACAAATAGATTCCTCTAAAAGAATCCTTTCCAGATTTGTTCTTACTATGTAGTAATCCTGATGCAAATATCAATGAATGTTGGACAGCACAAGGGTGGGATCTAATCTTCAGAAGGTTTTTGAATGACTGGGAAGTGGAGAGAGTGGCCAAATTGCTAGAGCTATTAGAAAAATTCCCTGGCATCACCAATGCTCCTGATTCTTTGAGATGGAAACATAGTAAAGATGGAGCTTTCACGGTTAGCAGAGCATACAAAATGGAAAGTCCACAACAGCGCAACTCTAAGCAGAGTTTGTGGAGAAAGGTATGGAGAACCTTAGCACCAACTAAGATAAAATGCGTTACATGGTTGGTTGCTAGAAGGGCTTGCCTGACACATGAAGTGCTGAGGAGAAAAGGAAAGATTATAGTAACTTGGTATTCATTATGCGGGAACACAACAGAGACCAACCAACATCTATTCTTGCATTGCAACTTTACAACACAAATTTGGGCCATCTTCCTTAGTCTCACAAAAACAAACTGGACCATGCCCGAGCATACTGCAGATTTGTTGAGTTGTTGGATAAGAAGAGTGGGGAGCAAGAGTCAAAAGGCATGGTGGAGGATAATTCCACATTGCATTTGGTGGATAGTATGGAAAGAAAGAAATAGTAGAAATTTTGAAGATAGGTCCAATTCCATTCAGAAGGTTAGATGGGATTGTATTGCATCCTTTTATTTTTGGTGTAAAGAGAAAGGTTTAGAGGATACAAAACAACTTGTAGAATTATTAGGACCCTTGTAAGTATTTTTTTTTCTCTTCCTTTGTTCCCCTCTGTTTGCAGGTAACTAGCATCTCCTTAATGCTGAAGAATACACCATTACCGTTTTCAAAAAAAAAAAGATGGGGTATTTTCTGAGCAGACTATACAACTGGGGGCTTAAAAAAGTGCAGGAAGAACCACTCAATATGGAAAAGTGTGGCTCCTGCCAAGGTGAAGTGCTTCAGTTGGTTGGTTGCTAGGAAAAAATGTTTTGACTCATGAGGCAATGTAGAAGAGGCGCATCAACATATTATCCAGATTCCTCCTCTGTAAAGAGGCTCTGGAGACTAACAAACACTTGTGCATGCATTTTAAGGTAACTGCTCAGGTGTGGGCTCTGTTTACAAGCATAGTCCAAAACATACTTTTGACCTCCTTAGTTGCTAGATCAAAAGGGGAGGCAGCAAGAGTCATAAAAGATGGTGGGGAACAGTTCCAGCCTGTATCTGGTGGATTATATGGAAAGAAAGGAATCAAAGAATATTTTAAGGAAAGGAGTGTACAATACAAAAGATCAAATGGAAAGTAATTACTACTCTAGGCTTTTGGTGTAAAGAATAGGATGTAGAAGAGGAGTTCCAATTAGTGGACTTCATAGGTTCTCTGTAGTATTTCTTTTAGTTTTTTTCCTTTCTTGTAACAATTTTTGGAGGTGGCCAGCATAGCCTTAATGCTGAGGAATACAAAAAAGTTACCAATATCATAAAATAAATAAATGAAGTTGTATATACCATAACTACTCAAACATCAGGTTGATAGTTTAGTTAAACATGCTACCAACATACTTTTTCACGCAAAGCAAATGTTGCAGGTCTTTTATCAGACAAAGGAGGAATCCTAGTGAAACCGCAGACCTCACGAGCATCCAAGAGCTTGTTAATGAGATTGATAATGACTGTCACCCTGGTATGTGTCGATGATTACCAAAATTTTAGTCGATAGGAAAACAAATTAGCCTTTTACTCCTAATCTTGAGTTATTAATCTTGTAGGTCTATTGGATATTGTTAGGAATTGCACATATACTGGGATGGCGGATGAGATTTTTGCTTTGCTTCAACACAATACACACCTTTATCTTGTTAATGTGATTAACTTGAGGTAATCTATCACTTTAGCTTTCTGATAAAATATCAGTATTCTAAGAAAGATTTAAAAGTTTTTTATTGCTTCTCTATCAAGGTTCATTGATTGGATTATGGGAATATGGATGTAGTGAGGACTTTGTATGCTTGCTAGAATAAAAGCTCTACAATTTGCATAATCTTGGTACCATTAAATCGGTACAACATACTAAAGAAGCATAGCTGCACAGTCAAGAGACTTGGCTAACCAAAGGCGCTTCCTTTTTGTATACATCCTTGTCGGTATAAGCTAGCTTGGAAGAAATGTTTTGTGTGATGCACTTGACTGGGCACGGAGTTTTAAAAAGAAAGAAAGACTTTTAAAACTTTTGGTCTAAAACAAACCATATACATTTGTTTGGCTATATATTATCTCATTAAGGGGTTGTTGGTAGCTGGATAAGTCCAAAGCTAATACATGAATAACTTGGTTTGGTTATTCATGTATTAAATTTATACCATGTTTGGTTTGCAAATAGGATAAAAGTTATTCATGTATTAATTTTATACAATGTTTGGTTGGTAGGTTTTCAAATGTTGTATAAAAGTTATTCATGTATTATTTTTATACGGTGTATGGTTGTATTTTTTGTAATCCTACATAATTAATACTTACCTAACTTATGAGGGAATATGTGTGTAATTATTGCGGGATAGAAGGTGGAATAAGCTATGTGGGTATTAGTTATACATTTATTATAATAGTAAATCACACATTCACCCCTATTAATAGTTTACAACAAACCAAATAATTAATACATGTTAAATAAATCACTACCAAATTTTTTTCTTTGAGTTTGTCTTGTTAATTGCTTAATTACTTTTAGTTCTTGTGCTTAAATTTTTATTAATTGTTTTCTTTGGTGGTAAGGCAGTGACTATTAATTGTAATTCATTTCTTTGCTTATTTTCTGCTATTAATTGTAATCAGTTTCTTTTCTTAGTTTCTCTACAACGAATTGCCAATACAAGTTTTAATTTTTTTAGTTATTTGTTATTTATTTTAATTTAAATTTCCTATTGCTTAATTGCGTAATCATATTGAATACAAATTACTTGATTACTTTTAGTTATTTGTTATTTACTTTATTGTTTTTGGCTATTGGTATTAATTTAATTTTAACATGTTATTAGCTCACTATTTGTTACTTATTTTAATTTAAATTTCCTATTGCTTAATTGCTTAATCATATTGAATACAAATTACTTAATTATTTTTAGTTATTTGTTATTTACTTTATTGTTTTTGGCTATTGTTATTTATTTAATTTTTCAATTGGTACAACAAAAATTAGCTCACTATTTATTTTTGGAATTAAGAAATAAAAATTAGCTCACTAATGTATTGTAATCTCTACATAACTAAACCATGATAACTGGAAATTTTTATTTTGAGCGAGGTACGACCAACAAAACTTGTATGAGGATCCATTAGCAAGTTGACACGTGGATTGTGTGGGCACAAATTGTCCTTTAAAGCTGCAACTAAAATCAAAGAGGAGAGAGTGTGTAAAGTTCAATTGGAAATTGAAAGAAAATCGTGGGGATCCGTGTCAAATACAATTAAATAAACTAAAATGGTGTATTTAAAGTAAAAAAGTGCACGATAAAAAATAATGAAACGAACGAAAAGTTATGTTATATGCATATTGAAATTTTCTGATTAAATCTATTTTAATAAAAATGTCAAATAAGATGTCAATGCCTCCAGATTGAAGTTTCATTAATTTACTATTTCTAAAAATAAAATATAAAATTTAATATATTTAATATAAACTTTGTACGATTTAATAATAACTGCCTATAAAGATGACTAAGTGGCTTTTCCGGTCCTGACAAAAGTTTAGCAATTGGAACCATTGGAGTGTCAATGAGTCTATATCCCATCATTCTTGTCTCCTCAAAAATGTCTAATGCATACTTTCATTGTGAAATACAATACTTGATTGGATTGAGAAACCTCAATACCTAGAAAATTCTTCAGTTTGTTGAGATTTATAGTTTGTAAGTGTTAAAAGAGATGTTGCTTTAAATTGGTGATAGTCACTGTTATCAAAAGCGAAAAGTGGTGAAACATTATGATCTCTAAATCTACATAATAGCATGTGATAAAATCTTTCACAATAACATTATACTTTCCTTTCAAAGCATCCCAAATCATTTACAATAATTTCATAAAAATTTGCATATCTTCATAAATTCATAGTTCATAGGTTTATGAGTTCATCGTAGGTTTATAGTTGAAAATCATAAATGAGGCATGAGTCAACATAATTTCAACTAAATATCATGTATTAACATTGAATCATGCATTAGAAGACTTAATTAACAATAATAAATCATAATTGGATGAAACCCACAAAGATGGAATTGAAGCCCTAACTTGAACAATTGAATTTGAGATTGAGAAATTGGAAACTTTGGGGGGCCCATGGAAGAATAGATTCCATGGGTGAATACCCACATATCTTGATGCTTAAAGCCCAAAAAGAATGGAGGATTGATGAAGTTGAATTAACCCTAGCTTCTTCTCCTTCATTAGTCTTGAGAGAATTTGGGAAGGATGAATTTGGCTAGGTTTTGGGAAATTAGGAGAATGGGTTGAAGTGGGTAGTTTTAGGACCTAAAAGCTTTATATAGGGC
Source organism: Solanum pinnatisectum (assembly GCA_035578085.1). Lineage (NCBI taxonomy): Eukaryota > Viridiplantae > Streptophyta > Magnoliopsida > Solanales > Solanaceae > Solanum > Solanum pinnatisectum. The sequence goes on along the minus strand of CM069079.1, from coordinate 31,657,468 downwards.
TTAGGGTAGAAGACAAAATGACATAATTTTGATTTAAAACAATCAAGAAAACGACTCAAAAGCCCCTTAAAATAATTGTCGACGCCTGTCTACCGTTTTGACCTACGGTCCGTAGACACCAATCAAAGAAACCAACTTGGCCTTGTAAAATATCACTAAGTATGGGACCTACCTATGAGACCTATCTACGGCTCATACAAAGACTAACGGGCCGTCCTCGTAAATTGTAAAAAGAGGTACTGGGACTTGACTTTTCAAATATCATTTTCCCTCTTCTTCGGATGCCATCTACGGCCTGTAGAAAGCTTCTACGATCCGTAGATGGGGACCCGTAAACACAACTTGCTGCCCAAAAATCCCTTTTCCTTCTTTTCCAAATTCCAACGTGGTACAACAACTGATTGTACTTGTGGAGATGTCTGCTTGCTTGCGCGATTCTAAAGGAACTCATTATATTCCATTAGAGCAATAGGATCATAGTTGGGTGGTGGACCATGCAAAGTATAACATATGTCACGAGTGTGTCCATGTTTATGGCAATAAATACACTTAGATCGAGGTTTCCCAAAATGTCCTCCTCGCCAATTGTCCATAGACTGATATGTTCGTTTTTCTATGGTTTGAGATGCGAGAATAGAGGAGTCAACAGTGGGTGCTGAAACTACTTTTTGACTAGGAGGTGCAACAAGATAAAGTAGAAGAGAGAATAATTCATCAATTGTAGGAATCGTAGGACTGGCTAGAATCTGGTCACACACAGAATTATGGTCAGTAGGAAGTCCAGCAAGTGTTAGAACTAGAAATAATGTTTGCCCATGGTCTTGTTGCTTTTCCACGTTTGTAGTGACTGGCATCAACGTTTCAAATTCCTCCATGACTGCCTGTACCTGTCCCAAGTAAGTAGATATGTTAGATTCTTGTTTCTTTAAGTTGGTCATCCGAGAATCACATTATAGAATCGAGATATGTCATTAGTGTATAAAGCACGTGCTTTTTCCCAAACTGAATAACATGTCTGGAATGGGCGAAACAAGGGCATCAACTTTGAATCAATAGAGCGCCATAGGAGACTACATAATTGAGCATCCACTTTCTCCCATTGTGCTTTGGCTTTTGCATCCTCATCACTAGGCTGTCTTTTCATTTACCACACAAGTATTGTTTGGTAAATGATCTTGAACACCTTGACCCTAGCACCACAACTCAATTGAGGAAGCCCAAACTAAATAGTTTGAACTTCCCATTAATAGTTTTGAAGTTATTATAGGGCTTGAACTTCCAATCCTCGTATTTTTGGAGCCAAAAACATTTTTTCAAAATTTGACTTGAAAATTGTAAGAAACTACTGGAAATTGCCTGGAAATTCCGATTTCACCGGGACCTTGCTGGAAACTCCCCGAAAATTGCTGGAACCCTAATTCCAGCGATCGGATCTGGAGAAAACTAGACGGGTTTTGATCGGAAATACTGGACGACCCAAAAAAAAAACAGCTTGAAAACAATGACCAGAGCAACCCTCACGTGCTGGCATGTGATTCAGATCTCGCCGGAAAACTTCCACCTTCGAACAGCAGGATAGCGTGTGAGGGGTTTTTTTTGGTGGTTCTGGTTGGGGTTTGGTCGCCTGAGCTTCCCGAGCCGCGTGATGGTGTTGGTTTTCGCACAACACCTTCAGAACGGCAAGATGACACAAATCAGCCCTAACTGTCGCCGGAATTTGACACGGTGACTTGAAGTTCTCACCAATGCTCTGATACCATGTGATAATTATAGAAGAGAATATTATTGAATTGTTTATCTAAATTGTTACATAAAGACCCTATTCATAGATACTACATTAGACTCCTTTTCCAACTAGGATTCTTATACTTGTTCCAACACTTCAAATTGATTATACCGCATGAATCTATTGTTGTCTTCAAGTTTTAATCTAAAAAGTAATGGGTGCAAACATTAATTGAACTCTCTAATTTTACTTTTTCTTAAGAAAGAAAAGTGAGATTGGGTAAAACTTCAATGGTGAGGACTTGAGGTTTTAATCAAAGGATTAGAGCTAGAAATAGTTTTAATTTGATTTGATACTCATTTAAGGCCTTGAGCTAGAGATAGTCTATGCCCACTCAAGCTAATGTTTGGTTGTTGATATGGTATAGTTTTGGGGTTTGAAAGAACCAAAACAAACACATTGCTTTGAAAAACTTTGAATGTAGTTCAAACCAAAGATGTGGTAATCCATTCTAAGATAACTAGTCAATATCTATCAAATCGACACCCCATCAAATGCACATCCCTAGTCTCTCCAACTTTGATGAATCAACATTTGTGCTACGTTTTGCAATAGAAGTTTCAAATCGATTACTTGTTATAAACAATCCCCCCCCCCCCTTCCCAATTTACATTCATTGTTGATACAATATGCATGCTCTTGTGAGTTGAGTCACGAACTTTGGCAAATCCTCCCTCCAATCCACGTGGGATTTGACCCTGACTCTTGTTGGGTAATTATTTTGCATATGACTGTAGCCACCTCCTTAATTGGAGAGTTGTTTTGTACGTTACCATACATTATATACAATCCTATTCTCACAATTCTTAAGAAGCCCAAGAGAGGGAAAGCAATCTTAACTAGGTGAATGTTACAGGTTCGAACCTTGCCACAATCAAAAACCTGGTATTAAGTGGTTAAGGGTAGAGGTCCTGACCTATTATCCACCGAGTTTTTGAATCCTGCGCCACTAGCTCTCAAAAGATTTCTCGGTTATTAAAAAGAAAAGAAATAACAAAAAAGAAAACCTGCTAGAGCACTTGACAGTGAAGATTCCAATATCTCTACAGCTTGATCTCTCGCTTTGATTTCTGCCTTTTCTGATGCTGTGTAATTTTTCCATGGCTCTTTTAATTCCTTAAATTTTCCTTCATTAGATAACTTGTTTGACTATGTATTTGATGATCTTCCCTACATTTGATGCTACAAAAGTAAAGAGCTTATGTATCAGCAAGTTTTACGTCGGTTTGCCCATTTCAATGCAATTCAACTGAGTGAACCAGCATCATTACCTGAGTTAGTAATGCTTGCTCTGAAAGAAGAGGGTACAGGTCCAGAAGGCAATGAAAGCAAAGAGCTAAGAGGAAAGATTGCCGAGGTAATTTCATCTTAACTCAACTGTAACTTCACTACAGTAATTTAATTCTATTTCTTGTCCATTTCTGCTCCTGGACACTGAAAGAAATTGTTACTTTTGTCTAATTCAATTCAGGTTATTTTGTCACCTATCATCATTATACCCTCTTCCTAATCAGCATGGGCATTTTCTATGTATTACTTCAGATGAATACAGAACTGCTCAAGCAAAAGGCTGGAATGCTAGAGGAGTATTTTAGTATTCATATCGATTCAAATGGCAATATGTCTAGGCTTCCTGTTATACTGGATCAGTACACACCTGACTTGGACCGCATCCCAGAATTTATACTTTGTTTAGGAAATGATGTGAGTTCTTTGCTTTTTCTTTGTCTTCTTTCCTATTCCATGTAACAAAGATCTTATCAATTCTATAATGTTCTTGCCCATGACTGTGGACCTTTGGGTGTTGCACAATGAAGTTCATCGACCACATATGAAGCAGCTTGATCTGCTTAGTATGTTGGAAGTTATCAGCCTGTAAACTCATTTTCATTGCCAAGTATCATCCTAAATTAATATGTTGAGCCTTTAACATTGATTACTTTGGTACTAGATTTCCTATGTACATTCTTTTTCTTCTTTCAATGAGTGGTCTCAATTTACGTTCTGACTTTTGTGCTTTCCAAGGTTTAATATATAGTAGCTACAATTTCCAGCCTCTGTTTTCCCTGTCTTTTTGCTCTCTTCTACTTGCCTTTCTCAAAGGAAGTTATGCTACATTAGTTTTGTATTGTTTGCCTCTGAATGAATCTATCATGTTTCAGTGGATCAACTTGAATTTCCATTGGCTGGAGAAATATATTTAAAAGCAACAGTTTTTTGTCTCATTGTGTTGTCTGTTCATTAGCATATGACATTTGAAGTCCTCTTCTTTCTTCATGTGGAATCACCTCTCAAATTTTCCTGATAGCTGTAGGTGAAAATTTTAAGTTAAAATTTATTCTGATATTTTTGAACTGGTAAGCAAGTATATTATTGAAGCAAAGCACTAAAACATTATGATCTCTGAATCTACATTCAAGATCATGTGGTGTTTTGATGATTGACAATCTGTGTGAAGAATAAAGATCAAGAACCAGGCCCTCAACAAATCTCCAAGAAGAAGTGAAGAAGTTAAGCAATGCTACAAATGAAACTTATCAGAGAACCTGTTCCTCTAGCAGAACTGAGACTGCAATGAAGAAGTTTCGTGAAGACTTGGAGAATTGAATTATGACTCAGAGTCTGTTTGGATAGACTTGTAGCTTTTGGCTTATTTTTGTCAAGTCTCACAATAAACAGAAAAGGATTTCTGGTGATGCGAAAGCTGTGCTCGACGCTCTCTTTCCTATTTCACAGCATCAGTTCAGATACCACAGTGGAAGTTGGACGAGATAGCCATGGACATTGACTTAAAAACAGGTGCTTAAAAGCTATTTTTTTTAATACTCAAACACTACAAAAGTGCTTAAAAGCTATTTTGACTTAAAAGCACTTCAATAAGCCAAATCCAAACAGGCTCTCAGTCCAATTCTACAAGGAACTGAAGTTCAAGATGTGGAAATATTACCATAAATTGAACATATGGAATTAGCTTGGAATTAGGAGAAAGAAGTTGGTTTCATGGACAGACTTGAATCGATTCTTGTTTGGATTGGAGAACTACAAGGCGGCTATTTACTTCTATATAAACAGCACGTCACACAGCTTTGGAGTTTGACCACATCTAAAGAGAGAAGCGTCACCACGCAAAGTGACAGAGTCAACTCAAAGAGTCTTGAAGAAGAAGTTGCTGCTACAACGAAAGAACTTGTTCCTATCAAGTTTTATCTATACTGTTCTTGAGTTGTAATAGTTAGTCTCTTGGAGTAGTACCAAAACAAGATCCTTTCTTAGTTGATTGTAGTTTTCCAAGAGACTAACTATTATCAACTAAGAAAGGATCATGCTTTCTTGGCAAACATTACAGTTGGTGGAAGGTGAGAATCAAAGACTTCTTCATTGGTGAAAATCCCAAACTATGGAGCATCATTCAAAAGGTCCAAACAAAACTCCTGCATAAGAATGCCCAACTGGATGGTAAAACAAGAAGAATCTTTGTATGTGGTATTAGTCCTAATAAATTTAACAAAGCTTCCTCCTGTATCATTACTGAGCAAATATGGTATACATTGCAAAGTAATTATAGAGATCTAGAGACAAAAATTCAGGACTACAACATTGAGAAGGAAGGCACTTAGTCCACCAAGAACTAAAGAAAACTGCACAAATTAAGGACCACAACATTGAGAGTTACATCAGCCCTAGAAGAAGAAGACAATGAAATGGAGACAAGCTTAGCTAAAATCAAGGAGACGATCCACACTTAGAAGAGAAATCTAGTGTGTATAACTCACATAGTAATGGAAGTTCTTGAGAAGCTATATCTACCAATAGAGACAAATTAACACATTCATGCTGGGCTAAAAAGGGGTCACCATATAGCAGTAGTAGGAAAGGGAAAAAACGTGAAGAAGAAGATAATCTGTCCAAAGGAACAGGTCCTTATTCTAGAGCGTGAAAATTCAGCTCAAAATAATGGAATGAGCAAAAGAACATCAGCATCTGGAAAGAATGCTTCAAAAGACACACTCAAAAGGAAGAATCAGATGTCACATCCTCTACTCTTCATGCGGAGCTTTTGAGGAAAAGAATGCTTTAAAAGGAGCTAGTCAATATGAAGAAGTTTTTTATTGAAACTAAAGGAACAGGTTCCCAAAAGGTGTGCTGTAAGAAAGTAGAGTAATTCACGAGAAGATCATCAAAGCTGAATATGAACTGGACAGAATAGTTGAATGGAGAAGACCATAAAAAAGACACACCTCCACTTACCAAACACAGATATAAGAAGCCATAAGAAAGGGAAAAGATGGTTAAAATGTGAGGATCTGCTAGAAAATACACAGCTCAATAGAATGCCAATGATTTCGCCACCTGCCCTCTAAAGAAAAGAACAAAACTGCCAAAATGGACCAAGAAACACTTGATTCATCCTTTGTCTAAATATTGGGAACTCAAACTAGTTTTGGTTCCTAAGACAACTCTATGACCAAGATTAAAAGCTCAAATGAGAAAAAAGAGGAGCTTAGACTAAGGAAACTTTACTCTCAGCAAAAGGGGCTTATCAAAAAGGGAACAAAGCAACAAAGCCTTCCTTCTTGAAGGTAAATGTAGACTCTTGCAACAAAAAGAAAGAAGAAAATATTCAGGAACCTCAAAGCATTGAAAGTGTAATACATATGTCAAAAGGAGGATTGTCCTTCAAAACAAGATCAACTCAAAGTATCTTGTCAGAGAATCTAGTTCTCATGACTCACAAGTATGCATCTCCTTCAAATCTACAAATTACTTTAAATCTGTGTATTAGTGTCATTTGTTAAAAAAAAAGGGGAAGGGGTTGCACCTAAGGGTGTGCCTAGTGGTCAATGAAGTAGTTGAGAACCCTGAGGTCTCTGGTTCAAAACTTTGTGGAGACAAATAAACACTAGGTTATTCTTCCCATTTGTGCTAACCTTGGTGGACAGAGTTACCTAGTTGTTGGTGGGAGGTGACAATCGGGGGGGGGGGGGGGGAGGGGAAAGGGGGTCATGATATCAATAACCACGAAAATTGGTCCGTTAAAATAAACTCCCTTCGATGAAAGTCAGTGACTTAAAAAAAAGGGGACTTCAAAAGTCATCTGGACTATTTATTAAAAGATATAGCCCCTCGTATATTCACTTAGTCGCATCATTCTTGAAAAATCAAAAGAGCAAAGTAATTCTCGGCAACTTGAAACCTAGTCATATCTTCCTCAACACTGTTGCGCACTCCAAAATTACATCCGATGCTCAATCCACCGAAGTCTTACTCAGGATGCAACCAAACCCTAAAATATCCCAAGAAATAAGATCAACCACTTTAGGGTAGAGAAGAAGTTACAACTCAAGGGGAACTGGTTCGTAAGCAAACAAATAAGGAGGAAGAAACCCAGAATCATGGTTCTGATATCTCAAATGTTGAAAGGAAAGATAAAGTCGAATCCCCTAAAGAAAAAGGGTTGAAGAAAGCTTCAAGTTCTAAAGGCGTCAGTAAAAGAAAAGGACCCTCAGAATGGATGGAAGAAACTGCCCCTTCGGTCAAAGAACCCAATCTAAAGAGGATTAAAAAAAACAGCTGAAAAGAAAAACAGGAAGTGCTAGAATCAAAGAGCTCAAGAAAATACTGGACCATTATGAATGGACTAAGCTACTATTTGACACAAATCCAGTGGTTCATGAGGAAGAAGTTCATAATTTTATAGAAGGTTCAAGCTAGTTGATGATGATACAGTGGTGTCCTCTGTGAAGGGAAGAGGAATCAGATTTACAGTTGAAGATGTAGGGGACATTTTCAACATATCTTGTGTTGGTTATGATGAATACTTTAAGAAAAATGGGTCGAAGATGGGCCAGAAAAAAGCAGGGTTTATTTGACAGCCAAGTTTCCACAAGGAAGAGATGCTCAGGAGTTGAGATAAGTGCTGAAATGGGAGATGACTCTAGCTCACAAAATCATATTGAGCTAGTAAAGAAGTGTGTCCTGCCGCGAGTAGAAAAGAGAAATGAAGCTAAAAACAGGGACATGATTGTGATGGATGCATTGACCAAGGAGATCTGGTAAATCTTCCTGCTTTATTGGTACAACACATGGCTCTAGCTGCTGAAGGGGCACATTCCCTACCCTATGGCTTTTGGCTGATAAAGGTATTCACCCACTTTGAGATTCCCCCGAGCGTTGGGAAAAAGGGAGGGGAAAAGGAAATGATAGGCAAAACCGCACTTGCAGAGTGTTTCAACAACATTAGCAAGCTAGGAAGCACGATGGGAGGCTAGAGACAGAGAAGCTTGGAGAATTGTTCCAGCTTGTATATGGTGGACAATATCGAAAGAAAGAAATTCCAGATGTTTTGAAAATAGGAGCGATTCTGTTTAGCAGATACAAATGAACTGTATTCTGCTCTTTAGCTTTTGGTGTAGATAGACATACTCAGAAGAAACTGTAGATATTCTAGGTGCACTAGATTCCACTTAGGAGAAGAGAATAGCTTCAATTTCCTAGAGTTTTTTTTTTTTGGCTGTATATATGGGCTCAGTACAACCTATGTACTGCTTGTGTTTTGTTCACATATAGAAATATACAAGGTTACCAGTTTCAAAAAAAAAAAAAAGAAAAGGAAACAGGTTTTTAGAGCAGTAGTGTGGTTACAAACCTGCTAGAAGAGCTGATCAAAGAAAGAGAGGCAAAGGAAAAGGCGGAAGCTGTGCATGAAGCCTTCCAAGCTCGAAAAGGCTGAGAATGCTAAGCTAACAGTTACACTTCTTGCTGAGCAGAAGGTTTCACTTGAGAGGATTGAGAAATTCATGAGCCTCTTTTCATCCTCATCTCTCACTAGCAAAGAACCTGATTCTTAGCCTCAAGTTCCCTCCTGTGTCCTGTCTAAAGTATGTTTCTAGAGTTGATAGTTGTTCATGTTTTTTTGGGACCCTAGAATGTAGCAGTTACTGGCAGATTTAGGTAACTGTAATGTTTTGAGAAAGTGTCTTCTCGACTGCCATGATCAGTATAGGTGTTCTTGGATTTTTTGTTCTTAGACGTTGATACATGTGCCTACTTGGATGCATTAATGAAGTGTTCCTTTTGGGATTAGTAATTTCTAATGTGATAATTTCCTCTTGGTTATGCTATTAATTACACATTTACTTAATTTTTATGATGCCCAAAGGGGAAAAAAATGAAGGTAGCAGCTCATTTTCATATGTTAAAAAGGGCGACTCTGTGATACTTGGATAAAGAGCCACAAAATGTTCTCTTCGAAGTGCTACAGTTGGGGCCAAAATGTAAAGAAATAGGTGCTTATTTATAAAGGAACCTGGTTCTATTTAGAGAACAATTATATTCTGTTGCTAGTGATTAAGATACCAATATAGGAACTGAGTCTTACTTGAAAAGGAATCCTAACTAAGAGCGCTAGAGACGGGGAACATTACAAAAAGGCTGCAAGAAGAAAGATGAAAGAACTTGGTCCCTACGTTGAAAGTTGAAGAGATGTTTTTAAAGAAGAACATGTGGGAAAATGTTCTTTTGAGAAAACATATTTATGATCAGGTTCTCAAACCTAGCCATCCAATGGGTTGCAATGAGTGGAAGGCTAGTCCCTGTACTTGTCTAAGTAATCTTACAAACCTTGCTTAGCCATACAAATGTAGCAACTTTTATTTTTTTACATGCTAGCGAGTGAAGAAGCTAGCAACACTGTCAGAGGAACTCATGAGAGAACATGTTCCTCTAGCAGAATTGAGACTGCAATGAAGAAGTTGTTTCATGTAGACTTGGAGAATTGGAATTATGCAGTCTAATTCTGCAAGGAGCTGGAGTTCAAGATATGGAAATATTACCATAAATCGAACACATGTATTAGCTTTGAATTACGAGGAAGAAGCCCGTCGCATGAAGAAGATCCAAATGAATTAAACTAGAATTGGATTTATGGGAAAACTTGAATCAATTCCTGTTTGGATTGGAGAACTACAAGGCAGCTATCTACTTCTATATAAACAGCACGACACAAAGCATTGGAGTTTAACCACACCTAAAGGAGAGGTGTCATAATGAAAAAGTCAGCACAAAGAGTCTTGAAGAAAAAATTGTTGCTACAATGAAAGAACCTGCTCCTATCAAGTTTTATCTATATTGTTCTTGAGTTGTAATAGTTAGTTTCTTGTAGTGGTACCAAAACAAGATCTTGATTACTTTTGTAGTTGGTTGTAGTAAGTGTTGTTTTGTGTTTGTAAGGGACTTCATTGATAGGTAGAGTCATTGGAGAGAAAAGTTAAGGGGGTAGAGGTTGGGATTGTTGAGAAAAGTTCCTTGGGTGTTACAAGGGCAATTGTAAATATTAAATTGCTTGAGCTTAGTGGTGCGTTTGAGAAAATCCTACAGATGTAGGTTGTGGGTTTTGCCTCTCTTGAGCAGGGAGTTTTTCTCGCTAAAATACTTATGTTGATTTACTTTATACCACAATTTACCTTCTTGCATCATTGCTCAAAGAACCGGAATCTTTGAGTACATAGTACACAGCCAAACTAATAGAGCCGTTTTGACATAGAAAGTTTTTCCATTTTTGCATTTTTTTTATATAAAAAAAAAATTGGTTATACATTGGACTAACTTATTGGTTAGTTTTTGGAAAGGAGTTTTTCAAATTTGAAAAGCTGGTTTTGACTAGATTTTCAAGTGAATTTATTTCCACTTGCACAACTTCAACTTCTAAATACCATTTTTCAACTTCAAAAATTCTTTTGTCCAAATTTAAACCAAATCTATGTCCATACGCCTTCTAAGAAAGTGATCTGTACATACAAATCAGAAAATCCCCTGGGCAAAAACAAAAAGAGGGGCGCCTTTCTATACGGAAATAGACTTCTGTAGTGACTTGATCAAATCTAACATACTGTTTTTATCCTTCACATCCTGTAAGTTGCACCAAAAAAGCAAAGTTATTTGTACTTTTAATGTTTGTACAGAGATAGCTTTCCCTTCAAACCACCTAACATTTCTTTCAGTCCACAACCCTACAGATACAAGCTGACACCGTAACCCTCAAACTTCTTGCTGGTTCCCTGATCCCCCTTTTGTCCCAAACAGTCAACAGGTCTTTCAAACTGAAAGGCATGACAAAAGATAAGTTGAACATATTGAAAAACAGATTCCAAGTTGCCTCCACTGTGCAATGCAAAAAGAGATGGCTGCTGAATTCGTCCTCCTTTTTTCTCTCACTACCAAGTCCCACTTAACAAGATGAAAGGCTATTTTTCTTTATTACCAATCCATAGGTAGTATATGGAAATATTTAGGATTTGATGAATTTTAATCTAAGCATGTGATATTACAGTTGCCTTGGTGGGTGATATATATTGCCTATTATTGTGGGTCTTATGGTTTCTATGTAGATTGTGTGGAGGATCAGAGTTGTTTTATGTGACATTGGCACAAAGTCTTGTTAAATTTGTTTTTTCGGTGAACAAATTGGTATTTTCGTCAAACTTGAGGGGCATTGTTGACATCCCAAAGCTACAAATGTTGGTAGATAGGACCAGACTAAATTGTTACTCCCTCTGTCCCATCTTGCTCAACTGTCTGATTTTACTTCTGTTAATTTGTAGGTTGACTGGGAGGATGAGAAAATTTGTTTTCAGACAATCGCTGCTGCCCTAGGAAATTTTTATGCCATGCATCCGCCATTATTGCCTATGCCCTCAGGTGATGGCATGAAATTCTACAGAACGAGAGTGCTTTCAAGTGGTTCAGAAGTGACTTCTACAGAAAACATAGGTAAGCAACTATTCTGAAATACAAATTCCATTAGGTGTATCATGTACTTATTGCAGGGTAGCAAGGGTTCATGTTGGTCCTAGTGAAGGAGCTACACTCCTAGTCCGTGTAATTGATAGCCAGATCCTACTGCAATTTGGCACTTCAGGAAATCATTAAACTTTAGGATCGCTGGGCCCTTCAGTAAATAAGCAATTTTTTGTTTACGTTGTTGAGATTGCCATATTCAGCATCGCCGGTGAGAGAATTAGGGATAACAATTAGGCATAAGCAGCGACAGCTGTGATTTACACTTTGCAACTTCCATTTTTTTAAGATAGAAATTAGCTTTAATCAGATAAATGCTATGAAACAGCTTATATTGCTATCCAAAAGTAGAAGCCATAGGAAGATAGACCAACTTAATATATGTTGGGATGATATTGGAGATAATTATTCTTGTGACTTGGGAAAAGTCACGACCCAAAATCGGGTAAGTGCCCCGATAGGTAAGCCAACCCGAAGTAACAAAACGAAATACGAAAACTTGGAATTAACATATAAGAATCATAATAAGTCATAAAACGATATAATTTTAGAAAACTCATAAAATATATGGCAATAGATACAACTCTTCCCAAAACCTAGTGTTACTAGTACAAGCCTCTAAGAGTGTCAAAGTACAATAATAACTACTACATTGTCTTTAAATACGAAAGACATGGACAAAACAAAAGGATATAAGAGATCTAGGAACTGCGGATCAACCAAACAGCTACCTCGTACAAGCGTCCCCTCCGTTTCATGCATAATATTGGGGACATGTGCCACTCTGTTCCAATACATAATATTGGGCAGGCGTGCCACTTCAATCCTTATGAAATGCAATGCATAATGTGCATGCATGCAACTCAGATCCCAAATCCACAAATACACATTTCAAGGCAGTGCATTCATAGAGTAACACAACCCTACAATCTTTGCCTTTTCAATGTCTCAGCCCATATAAACACCTCATATCAACCCAAAATACAGTTAGGATCGCAGCTATCACAAGATATTGCCATAATCCGACTCTGAATCTGTAAAGGAGAGTAAAGTCATCAACTAGCATGTTCCTGAGTCAAAACAAGGCACAAGTTTGTCAATCATGCTATTATGGCAAGGAATCAACCCAAACTAGTCAGATAATCACATAAACCCATACATGGCACCAGTACTCACATAAATGCTCGTCATCTCATTTACACAGATCCCCCATTACCCATTACCGATATACACAGTCAACAATACACTAACACTTTGTAAAGAGTCAAAGAAAGCCTTAACTTGCCTTCAATAGAAGTCTGAAAAGTCAAATTATGGATTTTCCCTTCCTCAAAGCCTCTGAACGAGCCCAATCTGGTCAAAACGTAATCTGCATAAGTAAACGAGTCCATAGGCACTCATATTGTTATACTTCTATTCCGGGTTCAAAAAGTCGAGGCCGAGTCCACAAGGGAAAAACGGGATTTTTCTTTGAAAATCATGTTATCCATGACATAAGAAACTTGAATCTAAAAACTCATATAAAATGGAGTTCAAATTGACCCTCAAACCATCAAAATACGATTTCTTAACCTTAAGTTTGAAATCTCCAATTTCTATGCTCATACGCGGTTTAAACAGTGAAATAATCAACAAATCAGTAAATAAATGCCAATTAGGGAGTGAAACTTGAATCTAAAAATTCATACAAAACGGAGTTCAAATTGACCCTCAAATCATCAAAATACGATTAAATAACCTTAAGTTTGAAATCTCCAATTTCTATGCTCATATGCGGTTTAAACGGTGAAATAATCAACAGATCAGTAAATAAATACCAATTATGGAGTTGGATTCTTACCCTCGCGACAAAAAATCTTGAATTGCCTCCACCATTGCCAAAAGCTCATACTTTATACACCTAAAGCCAACAATCGATATTCCCATATATAACCATGAATTCAAGTATGAAAGTAGTGGGTTTTCTTGTAAAATGACTAAATCTGGATTGTAATCATGTACCAGTTGATCATAGGAGAAAAATGCTTCGAAAATCGCTTCAATTGGAGCTCCCTAAATGTTGAAAATACCAAATAGAACACAGTATTATATTTTATCTCAGCTATTTCTACTTCCGCAATCATTTTTGCTGCACCAGTGGCATTGTACCTGCGGTGCATCTTCTGCACCCCGATTTCGTGCATGTGGTCTGATTTTTGCACCTAGGGCTTTGCGGATGCAAACCTATTTCTGCTTCCACGGTCGCACCAGTACCAACACCAACAACCCTTCAAGACACTAAAATGAGCATATCTACCTCATACGAACTCGAAATGCGACGATTCTTTTTGCAATGGTTCCAAAAATTGCGATAGAAATAAAATGGTTCAGTCAAAACACCATTTGGAGCTCATTTGCTTTAGGTGGTACCATTAAAAGTAAACAACATCGAAACACCAAACTCTAAACAAACACCCAAAACTCATCTGAGACCTTCCAACCAGTAGTGCAAATAGATCATAAAACACGTTCTAGACCTGAAACTCATTTGAATGCCTCAAGACTCGAACCAATAGTCCAACTAACTCAAAAATCGTCCTTCTAACGGAACTGTCGGAATTCCATTCAAGCTCATCTTCCTCAAATATTGACTTTGTTCAACCATTTCAACTTTCCAAAATGATAAACTCATCCAAATCTCGTCCAACCACTTTGGGAACCGTGACACCCACCCCTGCAAACCACAAATATTATACTGAAGCTACGGGAAGGGGTAAAATAGGCAAAACATGGCAAAAATCATAAAATGATTTTGAGGGTCGTTACAAAATACTTTCATTTGATATCCTGTCTCTATCATAGCACACTTGCTAGTCTAATACTAATAGTGATGACTATAACTTTGTATTCTATATGGTGATTTTTGACATTCACTGAGTATTACCGTTAATTGTTTCTCCTCCCAACACATTACTATGTGTTTCTTTCATATTAATCTTGTGGATCATTTCTTAGCTAGGACTAACTTCTGAATTTGCTGTTACTAAGAGAATGATACCATGGAGGCTGAATTTGAGGAAGAATTACTTTTGGAGGCTGAAAATGCCTGGGCTCAACGTGAATGGTCAATTCAGCATGTTCTGTTTCCCTCCCTCAGGCTCTTCTTCAAGCCCCCTACTTCCATGGCTACAAATGGAACTTTTGTTCAGGTAAGTAAAACTTCTCTTCTTCGTTGCCATCTCTTACTTTACATTTTTTTTCTATCAAGATTTAGTGTCACGGTCTTTCTCATTACTATATTTCCAGAGGAAATGAATAGGAAACCAAAAAATGAAAAGGAGTGAAAAAGCGTAAATCTCCATTGTAGTCTTTTCCAGGCAGATATTCAGTCTCTCCCCACCCGCTCCTTCCCCGTTTTTCAACTGTTCTTTTTGTAGATGTTATCTTGAGTCGCCCATGTTTATGATATTAATCATCTATTGTCTTATTCTAGGTTGCATCACTGGAAAAGCTCTACAGAATTTTTGAGAGATGTTAAACCGAGGAGAATTTTGATGTAGCCTCCTTGAAGCAAAAGGATGTACAAATGTACAGTTTCTGATTTGAGAAGGAAATTCCCTGGCCCCTACCCCCAAAGAACCAACATATGAAAAACTGGTACAAATTCTTTTTTGCTGTGAAGATGGTTAGACTTGTCATAGAACACAACCATCCCCCTACATCAAACGTTTTATTGTGCTCGCGTTCACTGTGAAAAGAAGCAAAAATGGAAGGAATACATTTTGTCTCTTTTACTCTATTCCATTAAACTAGTGGTGAAGACATCATGTTATACGCAAGACATGAGTTAAGCAAATAGGAGCCAAGAAATTGGAGGCTAAAATTTACTTTTCTTGATTACTCGATAAACCAAAGATGCCAATAAACCTAATCTCTACTGAAAATCAACATGGTAAAAACTGAGAAAATATGGAAGCAAGATATTTCCTTACTGGGTAAGTATACTTATTATACACAAAAATGATACTCCATGAAATTTGAGCTGGAATACTATCATAACAACTAAGTAATCAACCAAGATTACTTGCATATAATATATTTTACACATTTTAATCAAACATAAAGTTGATACTTTTTTCGTATTATTATTTTTAAAATGCGATTGTGATCGTGAATTGAACATTCAAGCTTGAGCAAAAATCGACCACAAGATCATTCGCCAAATTCACGGTTACTTGAATAACATCAAAATTGCAAAATCTGTATGGGCGGATTTTCCATGTAAAAGCCATAACAAATAATTTAGGTCTTCCTATATATTGAATAAATTTATCAAGGGTTATTGCTGGATATAATCACTAGTTATTGCTTATAACTTGTATTAATTCTCCATTTAAATTTACATGTTACATCGTATAGAATTGAAAGTTTGGTTCTTCAATTAAATGTCTCTTGGGTTTCTTGGAAATTAAAAAAAAAAAGTTCCAATTACCAATACTTATATTTCAGGCCAAAAACTTTTAAAAGATCTTATGCTCATATCCTTAATTTATTTGGCATTTTTATGTGAAAATTACAAAAGTATACTACTTAAGACTTTAATTAACAATATATACACATACTTATGTTTAATTACAAATGAAGTTTCTAAATTACAAACATAGCATATTTAATTAATTTTCGTTTTTAATTATTTATTTATTTTTGATTTTAGTATATCATTTTTTGGGGATTTTCTGCCTATTTTTGGGGGATGATTATCATGTATTAAATTTATCTCACCAATTAATGGTTATTACTTAGTTTTTCAAATTTTTGTTTTTATCTTTCCACCTCTTTAGTTCTCCAAGAAATTGTACTTCCTATGCAGTTTTATTTTCTTGAAAAACTAAAAACTTCTCTCTTCCGTGTTCTTCATTCTTCTTTGTTCTTCTTCTCTCTGAATTTTGTTCATTTGAATTTCACCATTGTTATCTTTTTACCTTTAAAAATTTCAAACGTGAAATCTGCTCAATAGATGCTGGAACAGTGCTAGATATCATATAGACTAAGAATCAAAAGGTTCACGTAAGAAAGATCAAGATACTTCAAAGTATACAAATCGTAAACCAATTAAAATCATTGATTCAATTTTTTTCAACAGTATCGTAAGGATAGGAATACACATGGAGGTTTTAGATTCCGCAATTTTGATAGTATCGTAAGAATAGGATTACACATCAACCTTACAACGATAACTACACCAATATCATGTTATAGATAATATATTTTGAATACTACACCAATATTAGAGAAATCATAGTTTTCTATTATTAAAATTTACAATTATTTCATAACCATTTGCATAAATTGATTTGTGCATAAAAAAGGCAAGTTAATATCAAAAACTTGCAAACATGAATGTTTATATCATTCAATACACCAATAATATGATTCATCCTACCAACATAAAACTAAAAGTTTCAACTACATAATGTTTTAAGTAAAAATAAAATAAAAACAACACACTACTGTTAAGCTTGATCTGCAAATTTGGGGAAAGTCTTCTTGTTATGCCCGTGTGTACCACATTTACTACAAGTGACTTTACTTCTCTTGCATTTTCCTTCATTGAATCCCTTCTTATGATAATTATTTGGTGGTCTGCATGGTTGTTTTCTTGCAATTGGTGGTAACATTACTGCTTCCTTCATTGGTTGCTTTCTTGCAATTGGTGTTTGCATCATACATCACTCCTTCAATCTTGTAATTCACGTAATTTCCTGTAAAATTGTAAATTATTAATCAATTTCCAAAATTAGCAGAATGGTGTTCCTAAAGTAATTAAATTACACCAATCATCTACACCATCTCAACTAACAACTACACATAATAATTTACCATCACAAATCAATAAGCTTTATAACCAATTTAATAATTCTTCAATTTTGTTAGCTATACCAAATCAGGCAACTTACGACACCAATAAATGTACCAAAATATTTTCTGCTAATCATGCTGGTATTCAAAACGACTGAAGAGACATAAATTAGTGGTCTAGACAAACATTTTCACCAAATTAGTTACCAAAATATATACCATAATTTCGTTGTATAAACGTCAATTTCACATTTCTTCATTTTGTTATCTATACCAAGTCAGACAATAAAATATACCAATAGATGTACCAAAAATAACTTGCAGCTGGTGTTTCTACAAGGTCTACAAGATACCAATTACACCGAATCACATACCAGAAGTAATTTGAGAATTATCGTACAAAATTTGTTATCGTATTCAGACAACTAAATACACCTATAGATGTACCAGAATACTAACTTGAAGTTGTTCTTTGTATAAGGTCTAAAAAAAATCAATAACAACATATCACACACCAAAACAAATTATTGATTTATGGTGTTTATATAAGGAATGCAACATACCAATTACATTTTGACCAAATCAGTTACCAAAAAACATACCATAATTTCATTGTATTTAAACAACACAAAACAAATTTCATAATACAGTTTGCTATGACCTATGGTGTTTATAAAAACACAATAAATAATATCTATTACACAAAACTATCTACACTATCAATATCACATAATAATCTACCATCACTTGCACAAAAAAACGATAATAATGGTGTTTCTAAACACATACTACAGAATACCAATAAACCACATCATATCCACCATGTTCACTATCAATTAAACATAATAACATACTAAAAACGACTAATAATTTTTATTGTTTATTAAAGAAATAAATTCAGCCAATCGTTGCACCAAAGCATATCAATTTTATACTAAACCAAAATAACATACAATTTAAACCAACGACTAAATATAGATTGTGAGAAAAAAACACTAAATCAATCGTTAGTTGTTCAAATACCTTATGTGTCCCATCGCCTGTTGTGTTGTATTAGAATTGAAAAATTTATTGGTATCCATGTTTGAATAGTAAATCAGTGTAGAACGAGAGTTTTATTTTTGTTAAAGACCTTATTTCATGGGAGAGAATATATAACAAAGTAAATAAGGAAAGGTAAAATAATTGGAGAAAATCAAGGAATATGTGATAAGTGTGGCTGGCTATTTCTACGTTTTTTTTAAAATATAAATTCTAGTTTTGAAAAAAAAACTATTGCTATATAAGTGGGAAAAAAAGTATTGCTATATAGTAGTAATTAAGGTACTTAAGTTGTATACTTAAGTTTTTTGCCCCATTTTTATTCTCAAAGGCCAACCCTATTTATTGCAATAAGTCGTCCAATATTCCTAAACTTTCTAATACTAGTAAAATCACACGCTCTTTGCATGAGAATTTACTATCGCGGAATTTATAAAATAATATTTAAAACCTATGAGTAATTAAAACTAAAACACTACATTATCTTACATACAAGATTGCATAGTAACAAACATTAATAATGTAAAGGAAGATGATAATTATGATTTATCCTTCAATCAATCATCTTTAATTTGATTTTATAATTTATCTTTTTGCTTCCGAGAAATGTTACTATTTGATATTTTTAGGGATTTCAATGAACATTAACCGAAGATATTAAATTTTCTAATAAATAAATAATCATTGGTGAAGGGATAAATAAATTTTAAAAGGATGAAAAAAGTGAACAAATATTCTTATTCTAACGAGTAGAAAGTTCAGCCCTACCTTTTGCTTTACATATATCATTTTACAGTTCCCCATTTAAATGTATCATAAGTAATTATTAAAATAAAAAATTAAAGGGAGAATGTATCATATTGGACAATAATTCAACTTATTATATATACTTGAAAGGGAAAAATATTACACAAATTAGTTAGTTTGTTTGAGTGTTTTCTAAAAATCAATATTCCAGGGCGATGAAGTTCAATTTGAAACTACACTTCTATTCCAATCACAGTGTCTAGAAACACATCTATTACTTAGTATTGACAACTTACAGTAAACTTGAAAATTTGTCCATACTTTAATATGAGCAATTAATTTAATGTGATTAAAAGAGGCTCCAATCTAGTCATATTTCTCTATAGGTCATCCGGCACATCTTTGAACTCATGACAAAAGTTTATTAATTCTTGTCTTCTTTTCTTGGTTCACTTCGCACATCAAGGTGCGACAAAGTTTTTAAGGTCTTTATGTCCTTACAATGGCATGTCAAATTTGAATTTTGTCTTCAAGAAATGGTAGTATAGATCTTTAAGGAGTTTTTTTACTGTACCTTTAACAATTCCTGTAGAGAAAACTTACGCGAATACTCAATTAACGTGTGTTATTTAATCTGTACTAACAAATACTTATCATAATAACTTTGCAGAAACATAAACAACAAAGCATAAATTAATGACTATAAAAAATCATACCAGGGTATGTAACAATAGAATGAAACAGAAAGGAAAAAGTCGTACACGAATATTTAATTGTGCAGATGAAGAAGAAGAAGAAGTTCAGAATTCTTCGTTGTTTTAATATGAGAGGAATTTCCTCTATTTATAGATAACTACACATTTGTAGTGTGAAAAAATATTTATTGTGCCTTATCGGAAAGGTCACAACTCTTTGAAAAAGTTAAAACCCTTCGAAAAGGTCATAACATTTCGTAAAAGTCACAACTTTTCATCAAATTCGCAACTCTTCATAAACATTACAACTTTTCATAAAAGTTGTAACTTTTCATATAAGACGCAACTTTTCATAAAAGTCACAACTTTCATACGTAACAACCTGATTTCCATCGTTAGGGAAAAGCCAATGGGGGAAATAATTGGGGTGAGAAAAATTTTAGGTAGTAACTTGGATTTTCCCAGCCTAGTTCAGATTTGGACAAAATTGAAGTCTGTGAGGTATAGGGAAATCTGGTAGCAATTGGATTATCTAATTATGAATTTGATCATATGAGTGGATATATAAGTCATTAAGGAACCCGTACGACTTTACGGAATTGAATTCGGGCGAGTAGAACTCCCGAAATTGAACTTAGCGTGGAAGGCATTTTCTGAGTGTCGTTGGTTGAATGTGTGCTGTGAAATGGGAGTCTTGGAATTATTAAAATAGCTCACTGGTTCCATGCAAGCCACTGGGCCAGGATTTTTGCCACTAGGATGGGGCCGCTGTGGCGGGTTGGATCCCGCTATGGCCGGACAGACACAACTTAAGTCGAAAATAAAACCCCAAAAATGTTTTATTCCGCACTTTTCGACTTTGAGAGCTAGGAGATGACCCTAGGAGAGTTCTTGAACCTTTTTCACCATTCTTGAGGCTAAAGGTAAGAATTTTACTCCCCAAATCCATGTTTCGATCCGTAAAATGTAAATTCATGAGTAATTATCGATGGGGGAGGGTTTTGATCTAGAATTTATGGTGGAAAAAAACCCTAAATTGGGTGGTAGAATCTTGGGTTTGATCTAGGGTTATTGGGTTTGTTATAATTCGGATAATTAGACCTTTGATTGTTGATCCTTTCATTAATTTTATATTTTTAGACCACGAACAAGCGAGAAGAATCCGGAAAGGAAGATTCAAGTGCCTTAGGGGATTCAAGCTTGGATTTGAGGTAGGTGATGGTTGTGATTTCATGTTGGTGTCATATATGATTGTAATTGCTTCATTATGATACATGTATGAATGTGAATGTTGCATTATTGATCACCCTAATCGTAAATGAGGATAATTGAATAATTGTATGCCATGAATCACCTCTTGTTGTATGATTGTGAGAATATACATTGTGATTGTGATTGTGGTTTGTTGAATGAGCGGGTGTCACGATCCGACAGACTAACTGGGATCGATTGCCACGTTACGACATAAATATGGGATCGGTTGCCACGTTCCGGCATAAACATGGGATCGGTTTCCACGTTCCGACATAAACATGGGATTGGCTACCACGTTCCGACACACTAACTTGGATCGGGTACCACGAACCAGTATGCTAACAGTTTGGGTTTGGGTTCAATGAGAGGACCATTGAATTGGGTTCCCTGAGAGGACCATTAAATTGTGCTGTGTATATACTTGTGATGATTACGTTCATGTCTAATGATGACTGATATTGGAAGACTATATGTTGCTCTAAATTGATAACCAATGGGTATTATTGAGAATGTGGGATGCCACATTAATCCTGAAAAGATGACTAATTTTGTATATGTTCGGTATATACCTATTTTATAATGTTGTGGTTACTTGCATGTGTTTCACTTATTGGGATAGCCGCGTGATCCTATGGTTGTGTACTGATACTACACTGTGGTTGTATACTGATACTACACTTGCTCTTTCTTTGTTGAGTACAGGGCATCTTCAAGTGGATATTGATAGACCTCAACTAGGTGACTATTGAGCATGACCGGATTCAAGGGTGAGCCAGTTCTTTCGAGCTACCATGGATCTTTCTTATTTAAGTCCACTCTTTTCGGATTCAGACTATTTGTTTAAGGTGTCATTTAGTTTTCAGGTTGTACCCCTTGTTCTTAGATTTGTCATCAGTAGAGTTTTGGTACAATGACTTTTAGGTTCTAAGGGTTGTTCTTCCGCATTAGTTTGGTTAGTTGTTTGTTAAAACCTTTGGAGTTTATGGGGACTCCGTATTAATTATATAGTTATTTAACCTGCTTTCGTAGCTTTAAATGTGTATTACTTGGTTAAGTTGATTAGTTGGGCTGTAGTTTTGGTTCTACCACCGAAGGGTTAGTGTGGGTGCCACTCACGATGGTCTAGGTCGTGATAAAAAGTAAAACTTTTCATAAAAAGTCGCAATTTTTTATGAAAGGGGAAGACTAGTTTTGGAAATAAATAAATTAAAAGGAAATCCTGGTCTGTGGTGGTGCCATGTAGGCAGGCCTAGGGTGCTCTTATATATGTATACTAGGTAAATTGTCCACGCTTCGCGCGGTGGTGAACTGCGTCAATAATGTACTTTTAAACATTTGATAATATAAGTGTTTTCGAGAGGGTACAGCCCTACGATAAATTCTCAAGAATATTTTATCCAAAGAAGAAATGAAATATTTTTTCAATCTTAAAACCAAAAAGATTTGATTCTAAGTGTTTATGAATTTTGTTATTAATTCTTCATTTTACTCTAGTTATTCATCACTAAACTCTTTAGAAAAGATATGTAATTGTTTCATTGTCTATATTTGTATTTTCAAAAAGTGGTACAAACATATTATTCATCAATTGCGAGAGTGTTTTCTCTTATTCAAGGCCTCTACTTACAAAATCCAAATATTATACATGTTATATAATTAGTTGTGTACATGATAAGTTAATTAAAATTTGAAAACACATCTCTTGGAGGTCAATGAAATAACGAATGTCGCTCAAATAATTTGAATTAAATGATGTCTTGGCAAGTCCCTTATTCAAAATTATTCGCAGTCGATGACACTACTTTGATAGCCAAAAGGCATATTTTGTTGTTTATGTTTCAAACAATATGGTTAAAACTATATATATTTTTTGCGACTTTTAATCTAAAGTTTATAAGGAGATAATTATTTCTTTAATATTTGATTAATATGGATTCATCCTACTTTGAGGGCTAATTCATTGACTTCAACCCAACATTTGAACCCCAAACGTTTGATTAAGGTTGAGTACAATACTTACCATTCCACTATATTCCTTTATTTTTTGGATGTCACTAATCGATTGAATGCCTCGATAAGATAGAAAGTTCAATAACTAAAACTCCAAGGTAGTGTGGAACCACCATAACTTTTGAATACTCAAAAGTCCCTTCTTGGACATTCCATGGATCTTTTAGCCACTGAAAATTCTATAAAGATCAAAGTCATTTATTTTACAAGTTTAAGAATTCTATCTACATGCACCAATAGTCTAATGATTACATCAAATTCTTGATTAACATATCTTTACTTCAACATAATGATCAAAAGCATAAACATAAACAACAAAGTTTAAAACTTGTACTCAAAAACAAAAATTAATAACATAAGCATAAATCAATGACGGTAAAAACATACTAGAATCTGTAGCAATAGAATGAAACATAAAGGAAAAAATCGAGCCCATTGAATGCACATTATCCCCTTAAGGAAATTATTCCCCTCTAGTACCGAGGTTTAAAGGAATAGATCTTCTCATATAGAACGATTCTATTCACCAGTGTATTGATACAAAAATAATGGTGTTAGTGAGCCACTCAACAGGAGCAAAGTACATGAATATTTAATTGTGCAGAAGAAGAAGAAGAAGAAGTTCAGAATTTTCGTTGTTTTAAAATGATAGGAAATCCCTCTATTTATAGACAACAAAGGGTAGTGTGAATAAATGCTTATTGTGCCTTATCGGAAAGGTCACAACTCTTTGGAAGAGTCATTATCTTTCATAAAAGTCACAATTTTTCATAAAAGTCGCAATTCTTCATAAAAGTCGCAACTCTTTATTAAAGTTGTAACTCTTCATAAAAGTCGAACTCTTCGTAAAAGCCGCAACTTTTAATAAAAGTCACAACTTTTTATAAAAGTCACGACTTTTCATGAAAGGACATGCTAATTTTGAAAATAAATAAGTTAAAGAGAATCTTGGTTTGTGGTGGCGCCACGTAGGCCGGTCTAGGGTTTTCTTTTATATATATATGATATATTCAATATTGGATTTAATTTTCAATTTTTTTTAATGATAACATGAAATATTTTCCTTCGTACCAAACACACCCTTAAAAGGAGACAGAATTAAAAAAATCTTTTCATGGAAATACATATTTTTCTACATAACAAGATGCAAATTAATAATATAGATACCCATATTATTCATTGAATTTATTCATTTTAAAATATGGGTCGAGATAAATATTTTATTTATGTTCATCTAACTCATTTTCAATCAAGCCATATCCAACTCGATCCGCTCATTTTTCACCCCTAGTGATAGAGGTGATGGAGCATAGAGAACAAAATGAAATAAGAAAAGTTACATTGCCGCGTAAAGATTCAAACTATTGAGTATGAAAAAAAAAAATTCAAATTTCAAACTATTGAGTATGACCGAAGAAAAGAAAATTCAAACTATTGACTGTGAAGAAATAAAAAGATCCAAACTATTGACTGTGAAGAAAAGAAATAATTCAAATTATTGACTTGTGGTGTAAACAATTTTCTGATTGGCTCTCACACTGGATCAAAATCCTCTCATTTTTTTTAAAGAAATGTATGTATTATTTAGTATTTGGCAAAAGGGTCTAGTGGATCCATATACTTGTATGGGTTTCTATTATGAATTTTTCTACTTACGCCTTTGTCATGTAGATCCCTGAACCCATACAAACTCATACTAGTACAGAAGTCCACCAGACCCTTTTGTCTTTAATATTTTATGAGTGAAGTTAGTTTCAAGTACATAAACAAGTACTCCCTCTATCCTAGTTTATATAATTGTTTTTTAGCCACTTTAAAAAAAATGACATTTCTATATTAAGTAACAACATTTTATAATTATCCTTAATAAAATAATTTATAGCCGCACAAATTTCTATCATTCATTTTAAACCACAAATATTAAAAGTCATTCCTTTGTTTCATAAATACCTACCATGCCGACTCACATAAAATGGGACGGAAGGAGTAATTGAAAGAGAGAAGAGGTGCAAAATAAGAATCCTCTCCAAACTATGATGAAAGCACGCACTAGGTAGAAAAACTCGTCCAACACACGGCTCTAGTGGGAAAATTATATATCTCAGCCTCTATTATTATTGCAATAAATGAATATGCTACATGTTGGGTAAGCTATCGTCGGATAAACCAAGTAACCCTCAATTTCCACGGCAAAACCAATACAGAATTGTTCAACTAATGTTAATAATATTTCATATAATCCAGATGTTACTCTTTGCTCGATTAAGAGTTCCTTCCCTAAAAGAGGTTTTTGCCTATCAATATTGGTATACAAAACGAATGTACAGTATTATACCACTATCTCCACCAATCTGGCACTTTCAACCTTCTGTTTCTATGTACATCAAGTTGGGTAGCAGGAAGCTTGTGCTTTACCTCCCTCCATATCATGTTTACAGCATCACCCTTTTTCGGAGGGTATTGGTACTCAAAATGATGGCTAATCTTCTTAAGATAGCCCCACATTTCAACCCATCTAGCTTTTGAAACACTCCTCAGCTGATCAAGCATGTATCCTTCTTTCTTTGCCTCCTCACGTGAGAAAAATATCGAGAATTCTGTATAGTCCAATTCATCCTCAAAAGGTAGCTCAATTTTGTCACTCACAATTACAGGAACACAATGGCTGACTATAGCATCAAACAGGCGGCAAGATGATGGGGTGTCCCCTGCTGGGTGTAGACAGAACTTTGACAAACGCATCCCATTTGTTGACTGAAATACAAAGGGAAAACTATAAGTACAGGCAATTAGTTAGGTGGGGGGCCTTTTTCTTTAATAAGGTAGGTGAGGGACTTTCTTAATCTCAACTGCAGAGGTACCAAAACTGGCAGGCCAATGGAAACGGCCAATAATTAAGAATCCAACATATGGTATTATACCGAAGTACATTGCAATGTGATCTCATATATTCCAGTTGTAACGAACAAAGAGATGCCACCCAATTAATCAGTTTTGATAACTAAACAACTTACTTCATTTACACCTTTCCCTGAGATTCCTGCTGCTTCAAAGACAACATCCTTTTGACCACTTAACATGTCTTTCATTTGCTGACGGTCTTTTCCATCCTGCAGCATGAACAGAGTCGGAATAATCTTCATCATTTGAGAATGCATGATTTTTGGTGGGGAAAAAAAATAGAGTAAAATATTCTCAAATGATTAGATTCAAATAAATCAATTATTTGAGAGCATATATGATTGATTTATTCAGAATTCAGTTAAGCATACATCTTTTCTGTCTGTCCTCCCACGGAAGAAAAGAAGCGTTGTGCGGGACTCATATGGGTCTGAAATGTCATCAGCTTCAAAAGTTTCAACCACGTGTGCATATGGGGCCACTACATCTTTCCTCAAATTAGACACTGTTGGAGGAGGACGACCAAAATCTGCAACAATGAAAATAGCAGCATTCACCTTCTCCCGGTAATGCCTGAAAGCATTTGGATGATGCATTGGGATCACATGATCCCGACCAGCAGACCTCTTCCAATGATCTGACTTTTGTAAGAAGTCCACAATTTCAGCCTGTTAGAAGAACAAAGCGCCAAAGCAAAAACAAAATAATTATTACAGGAAGGAATACTAGAATAACACTAGTACTACATCCCAATTCTAAACCAATCTGATCAGTTATATGAATTACTTCACCGATATACCTATCTTTGTGCAAACTAAAAAGACTCTTGAAACACCAATCCTAATGTACGCGTGCCAACACCATAAAACTTAATCCCAACTAATGTACGCATACCAACAGCATAAAACTTAATCCCAAATAATGTACGTGTACCAACACCATAAAACTTAATCCCAAATAAGGTATGTGTACCAACACCATCAAACTTAATCCTAACTAAAAGACTCTTGAAACACTAATCCTAATTTTCCTGTTCTTGCCATGTACTCCTGCTTCAATCCAGCTGTGCAGTGTCTGATTTTCCGAGGCATAGTCCAGGCACTATTTTTTAGCCTAAGAAATACTCTCCACAATTGACTAGTGACCTTGCAGTGTATGAATAGGTGGGACCACTGTTTCTGTAGTTTACCCATAGAAAATGTTTTCCAAAGAAAAAACATTTGAAGCATAGTGGGATTTCCCTCTTCATCGGGTCATCTTGTGTCAGCACAACTTCCTTTGCAAATAGCCATACAAAGCAGACTACTTTATGTGGGATTTTGGCTTTCCAAATATGTTTCCAAGGCCATTTAATTAATTGCTTGTTTGGATGGTTTAGCTTCCTTTTAGGCTGCATTTATTTCAAAAGTCCCTTTGCTAGTTCCTTTCCACTATAGGATGTCATGTCCCATCTTCAGACCACTGAACTGATCAATGGTGTTGAAAAATTCTATAACTCTTGGAATTTCCTAGTCATTGAGATGTCTCCTGAATACAAAGTTCAACCCCTTGAGGTGTCCACAATTCTGCTATTGTGCTCTGCTGATGTGGGGCTAGGTTGTATATATCTTGAAATAGTATCTCCATATTGCCTACTTCATGCCAATCATCGTTCCAAATAATAGTTTTAGCTCCATCTACCACTTCAATCTTGGTGTTGACTTTGAATTCATTGCACAACATTCTGATGGATTTCCATAAGCTAACACCATAGGGAGTAGTAACTTCCTTTGTCATCCAATTATCCTTTTCCTCATATTTGGCTTTAATGACAGTGCCCCACAGGTTCTGATTTTCATTAAAATACTTTCAAAGCCACTTGGTTCTGAGAGCTTTACTTTGGTTCTTCAGGTTCTTGATCCCCAAACTCCCAGTTTTCTTCTCAATGGTCATTTCCTTCCATTTGACTAGATGGAAGCGCTTGCTATCTTTGATTCCTTGCCATAGATATTTCTTCTTGATGCGATCCAACCTATTGATGATTTTTGTTGGGACAGGAAATAAAGCCAGCATAAATATTGGAAGTGCATCAAGAACAAAATTTATCAGAGTCGGTCTTCCACCAAAAATTTATTGGAGTCGGTTTCAAAACCTTATTTTACTGGGAGTTTCCCTCAGTTCAAGCTTTTGGTTTACTTAACTCTCGCTAATATTGTAAACTAATACTATCATTTGCAAATAGCATGCACCATGGTAGTTACCGGTTTCAAAAAAATCGCATGCACCATCGTTGTCTCGTCTCATACACTTGGTTCTTTCATCCATAAGTAACCCAAGCAAGAAACCTAAAAAATAGATCTGTGGTGTAAACTCACAATTATGAGAACCTGCTTTATATCCCGTTGTTCTAATGCTTACAATAGCTCCTTAGTACATCTCCATTATGAAATTTATATATTTAACACGAATTCTTTTTATTCTCCGGCACCTGCAAAAGAACTTCTTGGCAATTCATCATATGTTTTCTCTAGGTCATTGGATACTTCCTTTTCCTACAAATCTCCACCAATCTGTTAGCAAAATATAGCATTTGTTGTAGATCCTACCGCCACAGGTAACAATTTATTATTTGGCACCCTTCTAAATCTCTAAGCCTATGCTCTATCCTATTTGCTCAAAATTTATTGTATGACTCAGAAGTTTATTACCACAAACTTTCACACAATTTGATATATCTTTATTTGACAAGTTACATTTTGAAAATCTCTTTTTTCTAATATTTGAAACCAAGGTACTCTTTCTCTACTACCCTTAGGGGTGGCCCAGTGGTTTGGGCTTGGGACTTCCATGTTGGAGGTCTTAAGTTTGAAACCCCTTGCCTATGAAAGCAAGGGGTTTGCCTTCTGGGTCGAGCTCGTCGCACCGGGTTTGCCTAGTGCGGGTTACCTCTGTTGTGTGGTTTGCTTGCTATTGCATTGGAGCATGGGTTTTACCCTATGCGCACTCAAAGGGCGGCTGCGAGTTTCCCTTGTCATCCATACAAAAAAAGGTACTCTTTCTCTACTTATTTGTCATCTTTCCACTGTAATATAATTGTAAGTAGCTTAGTAGGTTACTATTTTAACCTTTGTAGGGATGTCATCTCAACAATAGGATTTTCTAACCCTTATATTGTTATACAACAACAAACTCAGTGGAATTATGTGGGGTCTAGGGAGCCCTTATATTTTTATGACATCCTTTAATTAAACAGACCTTTTGTTTTTTCTTTTGATAATTGTAGTGTTCCTACCAACTTTCCCACCTCGACAAAGTCCATGGGATACCTGTCACTCCCACCAACAACAAGTATTAGGTAACTTTGTCCGCCAAAGCTAGGAAAGATGAAAAGCCTAAGTTCTCAGGATTCTCAACCCACTTCATTGACAACTAGGCCACACCCTTGAGTTTAATTCTACGGACCTAGTTTCATGAGTGTAGCTAAAGTTTCGCACTTGAGCAAATATTCAAGGATATGTAGTGTTATCTTTGTAATTGGAGTTAAATAATTGATCAAAATAGATGATATGTATATATATATATATATATATATATATCTTCTTTGATCTCACTATCTCTTGTCAAAACTTGTTTGGCATCCTTTTATTACACTTGACAAGGTTCAAATCATTGCTCCTCTTATCTCATGTGTCCTAGGATTTACTTTCTTTCTCCACTTCCCACATCCTTAATTTTTTGGATGAAGTCACATAAGATTTTACCAGGCTTGACAAATAGCCATTTTACCTTTCTTAACTCCCTTATGTTCTTCCAAGGCTTTAATCATGTTCTAACTTTTCACAACTTCCAGACTAGCAAAAGACGGCACAAGCCTGCATAGCTTACTTACATGACTAACTCAACAAAAAAGGGGCTCTCTTCCACCTCATTGGTTATACTTTGGTCCTTCTTTTATTTATATGACCATGGTACCCGAGCAAGCTTTCCTGCACCTTGACTAATTCCACGGGATACCTGCCACCTCCTACCAACAACAGGTACCAGGTAACTCTGTCCACCACGGCAAGGACATATGGGAAGAATTACCTAGTGTTTTTTTGTCTCCGCTGGGAAATGAACTAGAGACCTCATGGTTCTCAACCATTTCATTGACCTAAGTTGCTCGGACTCTTCACTGTTGGTGTTGCACCCATGTCGACACGACATGGGTGTGGGTGTGGGATCCATGTCCCATTTGGTCAACTGATTTTGGTACTTTGACCAAAATCAATGGGGAAAGACCGAACAGTTTTAATAATTTTTGTAATCAATACAAAAGCTAAGGTGAAATTGGAGATATATAGAAATTTTATGTCACTCCTTTTCCTTAATCTCCTTCCTCGATTCTCCTCAAGTTCTCCACATATATCTCATAATTTAGGTTTTATAACTCTATTTTTAGGTGAATCCCTGCACCCATATCCCTGCATGGATCCATATCCCCGAATCTTAAAAATTAGATCACAAAGGATCCGACTCTAGATCCGCACCCGTATCGAACACTTGCACCCGAGTCCGAGATACTTAGTCTTTGACCACTTTGGTCCTAAGTATTGCTATATGCTCAATCAGTTTATATTGTTCTTGGTGAAATGATTTCACCCCAAAAGAATGTTACTTAATGGTTCTCAAGACCAATTAATAACTAATACATCAACTCCTCTTCCAAGTTCATTCACTATGGCACATCTCTCTTTGATCTTACTATCCCTTGTCAATACTTTTGGGGGTCATCTTTCAATAACAAGGTTCCATCTTCACCCCTCTTCTCTATTCAGTGTACTGGATATACGCTTCTTTCTACTTACTCTGCATACTAAGTTTAAAAAAAGACTTCACCTCAAACTTCACCAATAGCTTCTTTACTCTCTTAACTCTCTTAACTCTGTATACTATTCAAAGTTTTCATGTTCTTCTTTTCATATTTTTATATGCCAGCAACAAAAGACTGCACAATTCACTAACTTTACCAATCCAACTAGCAAGGGGCTCCCACCCTTTTGGTTCTAGAAGAATGCTACTTGAATGTTTCTTGGCACCAAGTAATGGCTAATACACCAATTCCTCTTCCAACACTATCATGGCCCCTTTGCAAATATTCCACATTGAATGGACATAAGAATCCCTCCAGAATTTTTATCAAGTTATCCAAAGGTAATGATTCTTCAACTGACAATGTAAATGTAGGAGAACTTTATATAAGACCAAATAAATGCATAATTTACTTTGCAAACCTTCTTGGTCTGAAGTGTTCCTTCCTTAACACAACCTAACTTTAGATGCATTTATCATTTCTTTTAACAAAAGAACAACCTTCACCACTGGATGAATGAACAGTGAAAAGGATTGAGAGAAGTCCTTTTAATGACCACCTCCTTGAGAGAGCCAAACTGCTAGTGTCCTCTATAAATTTCATTGGTTAACCAAAACGGAGCACATTAGCATCAACTCACATGAATCCTTATTTTTCGAAGCACTTCACCTACTTCTCTTTTTTGTAGGTCCCAAAATACTTGACTATTTCCTTAAAAACAGAAATCTTTTTCATTTAACAATAATTCAAAAAAATATAAGCTTTAGGATTTTAACACCTGACAGTTTTCATCAACTAATTCTACTTCTCATGTTTTAAAATTATTGTTGTAAACTCTGTTTCATCTGACTACAGTATAAGATATTCTCATGCTCAAACTTCTCTTCATCGTCATAACAATCAAAATAGGTCAAGTTTGCCTAGGTGGAAGGAGTATGTGCATAGAAAATGAGTGTCTTACCAAACATTTAGTTGAATAAATCACACAGCCAGGTTTTTTAAGCTGCACTATGAATTGCAAGACGCATCCGCCGTTCCACTTTCACAGGTTAAATGACCAGACAGTACACAGTCAGGGTTAAGCCTTTTAAAGGACTCATTAACTAGAATTTGGATTTCTAACAGCTATTAGTTTCCAGGTTGAACTTCTTAAGTATGAGGCATAATATTTTCTATTTTGTTTTTAGATAAGCTAAGATAATTTTATTAATAATGGAAACAAAATCATGTATACAAGAAATACACAAAAAAGTAGAGAACCTGTATAAAAATATGATACTTAATATTCTATTCATATTGAAACCTCATGGGGACATAAAAAAGAAATGGGAACAAAATGCTATTCCTCAATTAAATGTCTTGTTGAGAGCTATAATATCTTAATCTTATCCTACATTTGTGAGGAACTGTCTTGATGCCAATAAAAGGTCTGGTAAGCAGAAACAAGAATTACTAACATCATCTTTCTTTTCAATTAACAGGACATATTTACAGTTGAAATATCTTGGCCCTAGTGTTAGACTCTAACTAAGAAGTCTGCATAAAGAGAAGAAAGTATGGAAATGTAACTGAGGAAAAAAAGCTCTTACATGAGAGAAAGAAATCTAACAAAAGCAACTTATCTTTTTGCTTTCCTTATCAATACTTGCTCGTGTTTCAAAACACACTAAAAATATCCTTAGCAGTAATTGTTGTTGAGAAGTATAGAAAAACTCAATTCTGGAACATACATAAGTACAAGTATTTAAGAGTCAAACAGAGTTTGTAATGTAATATACTAGATAGAAAGAGAGAATTATCACCTGCAATTGATCATCATATTTGACCTCTGAATCATTCCCATGTCTATAGTAAGTATTATAACTCAAGGAAGAGAAAAAAGGGACAAAAAACACATTAGCAGATTCAGGATCAAAAACCCTAACAGCTTCTCGTGTACGGCCATTTTCATCATCAATTGAATACAACAATGAGGCCAACATCCAATACTCCACACTATGTTGTTTCCTCAAACCCGTATGCTTGGGCCATTTAGGCAAAGTGTGGATTGTAACAGGAGGAGCATTATAATGAGATGATCCTTTTAAAAATCCGACGTTGTATTTCATCTCAAGATCATACATGTAAACCTTGAGAGGTTCAATGTCCGATTCTTCAGTGAAACAGGGGTTAGGTTTACTTAGAGGAGAATTGAATAGAGAAAAACTTGATCTGTAATCGATTGTACCAGTATAGAACAAAGAAGCAAAAAGAAATAAAATGAACACTGCTAAACATACTAAACTCTTACTCATTGTGTCATTCACTTTCATCTTTTTCCAACTTCACATTCAAATTCAAATCTGAACAAGAGCAAGATTAGAATTTAAGCAATGAATTTTCATATATATTTCGTCTTTTGGGATATGGGCAACTCTGAGCTGTGCTTTAATCTCAAACATCGTGATGGGGATGTTGAGGGATTATACTATTCCCATCATTACTCATTTGAAATCCCATCATTTTTATTTTTAACATGTATATGTAGTTTTCATTTTTTAAATTATATATATATTTTTTATAGTTCATCAAAATTATCAATCACCTATTTTTCAATATAATTTTTTTACGTGGTACTGATAGTATCTTCACGTCAATAAAAAGTTTTAATTTTTTTTTTTGTAAAATTTAAAATGATAGGGATTTTACAAAATATAAAGGCTAAGTCATATGGGACCCTTTAAAGTTGTCCGCATATTTTATTTAGACACCTTAATTTAGATTTGTACCTATTGAACACTTTAACTTTAAGAAATTTATACCTATTTGACATAAACTAACAATCAGTTAAAAAATAAAAATGTATGTATCACAAACGCGAATACATAATCGATTTACTAATAAAATGATGACACGTGACATTGTATTCGATTTTTTTAAAAGCTCTATTTAATTAATCCAAAAAAGTATTTTAAGAAATTAAAAAGTTCATTGTTCATT
Source organism: Solanum pinnatisectum (assembly GCA_035578085.1). NCBI lineage: Eukaryota > Viridiplantae > Streptophyta > Magnoliopsida > Solanales > Solanaceae > Solanum > Solanum pinnatisectum. The sequence goes on along the minus strand of CM069079.1, from coordinate 31,623,591 downwards.
AACAGCCCCCCGCCCCCTTTCCCTTCTTCTTCGAGAGACCCATTTTTGATTTCCCCTTCCACTGGAGCCGGTGTCAGCATCAACGATGCCAGTAAACCATCGTTCCACCTCTTTTTTATCTTCCATTGGCGTTGACAGTACAACAATACACCATTATTGTCCACTCAAGCTAAATACTCATTCACTTTCATTTCGATAGCATCAAAATCTTTCACTCATTGTCTTCATCTTCTATCCATTAGTAACTATTTATTAGAATTGAAAAAAATAATAGCAAACTTTTGCCCCAAAAAAAATCTATTCATATTTTCTCATCGTAATAAATAAGACTTCGTCGAGATATTCGGGACATAAATCAACATAAGAAAAAAGAAGGAAAAGCAAAAGAAGAATGGTGGTAGAGGGTGAGAGAAAGAGAGAGGTGGAGGGGGTGGTGTGTGGTGTGGTGTGCGTGTGTAAAAAAGATGATGAAAATGATGGAAGAATAGTTGTAGGAATGGGGAAGAAGATGATTGTTCCTTTTTTTTTTTTTTATGTTAATTAATTTTTTTTCTTTTTTATTAATTTAGGTGTAAAAGTTAAGGAAAAAAAGAAAAAAAATATTATTTTTAATAACTTAACGTGCTTATAGAAAGTGAACCACACGTGTTTTTGCCATGTCGGCATTTTGTGTCTAATAAGAATGACTTTTGAACAAATAAGATGTTCAATTCACACATGGATAAGTTGAGGTGTCTAAGTGAATTATGCGGATAACTTTAAGTGGCCGCATATGACTTAAGCCAAATATAAATTTATGAGTCAAGTTTTACATTTATAAAAGGGAAAAGGATCAAAAATACCCCTCAACTTTGTTTTATTGGTTGACTATGTCTTTTCCGTTAAAATAAAGTTATTTTTGCCCATGTTGTTACTAATTTCATCATTTGTGCCCCTCAATTGGATGGAAAGCCCCAAATTGACTTAAATTAACCCGGTTTGAATTGAATTACCCAATTATCCATTTTAACTCTAACCCGACCCACTAAACCAAATGAATTCATACAAAATTATAAACCCCAACCTATCTCTTTCTTTGATACAACATTCACTGAAATTTTCCTATCAAAATAACAATAATAAGATAAATAGTTCTTCAATTGAAGCTAATAAATTCCATATAAAAATACTACTTCATTTATTTACCTAATCAAACAGTAATACTACTTACTTAGATCACGAAACTTTAGAATAACTTTTACTAAGTTAGGACGGCAATTTGCGATGAATGGGGCGGCTGTTCGGAAGCATTTTGGTTGCTATTGTTTTGTTCCTGGTGGTTGATTCAATGGCATGAGGGAGGAGAAAAGGGGATGATGGCTGTTGGTTGGTTTTTTCTCCGGATGGAGCTTTGCCGGAGATGGTTAAAGGAAAAGAAGAATAGTGGTGTTGGGTTCTTATTTGGCGGCTCTTTCTGGTTGGATATGGTGATCTGAATTTCATTTTGCGGTGGCTTACGGTGACAGGTTGGGTGTTGTATGGTGGTAAAAGAGGTCGGAAAACAAAGGGGGTTTGGTGATTTACGGCGTGGAGGAGGAAATGGAGAAAAAGGGGAGGGGTACATAAATGAAGATGAACAAAATGGGTTATATTATTAGGTGGGTTGGTCGGGTTAAAATTGGGTAGTTTTAAATTATTTGGGCTTTCCATCCAATTGAGGGGCACAAATGATGAAATTAGTAACGGCAGGGGTAAAAAAAACTTTATTTTAACGGTAAAGTCATAGTCAACCAATAAAACAAAGTTGAGGGGGGTATTCACTACAAGAAAAATAGCTACTAGGGACGGCAAAATGGTCCCTAAAAGTCTAATTCCGGTCCCTAAAGGTTAATAGAGACGAGCAGAATCTGGTCGCCACTCGTCCCTAAAGGCTTCGCCGCTAAAGGTCTTAGGGACGATACTTTTTTACTGGCCGTAAAAGACTATTAATGACCTATATAATTCTGGTCCTTAAATGAATTTTAGGACCATCGTAGTGGTCCTTAAAACCACTTTCAGCTGGTCCTAAAGAATCTTTGAAGACCAAAGATCTGGTCGCTATTCTAAATTTATGTACCATAATCTTTGGTCTCTAAATGGATATGATCTTTTAAATTATATTTTCTAAATATATAAAATCAAATGATTGTTAATAACATACTACTTTCATATACTATATTATTAAATGAGTAACATTTCATCGACACTATACGGCCACAATAAATCATTATCATCCACACTCCTTGTAAAAGAACTAACATACATAGAAAACATTGTAATTATTTCCTAATAGCCCTAGCAAAATAATATCTATTTAGACTATTTATATGAAGTCTTTTAAAGCTCCATGTCCCAATATAGATTCAAGTCTTCAAAACCTGTAAAAAGATATAAAATAAATTTTGTAATGAGAAAACATCACTACTAATTATATAGTAAGCATAGTTTAAAATGAAAGGGATGATTACCATTCTTCAAAACAAAAAAATCTAAGCAAAAGAATATAGTAATTAGCATAGTTTTCAAGAAAAGAATGGTAATTACCATTCTTCAGAAATAAGAAAGCTAAGGAAGCAATCATCAAATAACAAAATTATTTTTTTACAACAATCTATACTAATGAGAGTGAATTCTGATTGAAGTAAAATACATCCCAATCCAATACTCACAATCAATGAATTAATATACAACAATATGGGTTTGATATATCATTTTAACTGTTAGCTATTTGTGCATTTTAAAACTTCACATACAACACATTTTTTTAAATAGACCATGGTAATCCATTCACTAACATGGAAAGTGATATCCAATGGATTGAATTTTCCCAAACGTTGATATGTAAATTCCATTTGTTACGTCATCAAATGGTGTACTTGCTCCCATTTTATCAGTATAAGCAAGTGTTTCTTAGTTGTAATTTATTTCCCATCTATAAGGTTTACTACAATATCTGTATTATCTTTCAGTAGCAATTACAATCAAGGTTAATGTATTAGATGTTTATCAGCCTTAGCTATGTATAATCCGTTCTATCATCAGTCATTACAGTAAAAAACTTCTTGCACAACATACCTGCCATCGCAAAAGTGATTTATATTCACCTTCCTTTTAGCATCAGATAATATAAGTCAAATCATCACAACATTGCATCCATTGCTAACACTCTGTACTCATTACATGAATGTTTGTGCTTTCCCCAAAGCTCTAACATGAATGTCAACATCCGAGTCTCGTCTTGTATATTTAAAATAACATATAACATTGAAGCAGTCAGAATGTTATCAGATAAGCAAAATATTTATTTTAGAAGAGAAGTTTATTTGCCCCATAAATGAGACAAATTAATAAAACATTAAATTCAACTGAGTTAGCACATGTGAAAACTTACGTATGCCAGGTGAACCACTTATTCAAGTGTTCTTTCTTTAACACTAAAGCACGGTGAAAGTGAAACAAGCATGCAAAAGACTTTCTTCTTAATTACATTATTGGTTTTTGTTTCTCTCTAAATATGCCATAACACTGCCCAAGTGTAGACATGAAAATTCTAAATTTATTAACAATGTGTAGACATGGAAAAATAGAGCTAGACCATATTAATAATCTAATCAATATATCCATAATTTTTCTTAAGTTACGTGGGTTTCTGGTATTCAACATAAGGCAATACATACTTAAAGATAGAGGTGAATCAATGTCTTGGCGTAAATAAACTTTCGAAAGGTACTAATGGCCGGGTAGAATCACAGATACAAGATATCAAACAAAGAAATCTTAATGCAACTACAATATGAAGGTGAATCATTTAGTGGAATTACTAAAATGCTATTTATCTAGACGAGCTCCGAAAGGAGACATAAAAGCATGACAGAGAGTATAAAAATAACTTCAGGAAAAATATGCTTAGTACTATTAGGATAAATAAATCAACTGATATCGTACTTCCTCGAGATGCATAGAGTTATTGTAGTTTAGGAATAGATGACCAATTAATTTGTTACAAGCTCACAACAAGACGAACCTTTGTTTCTGACAAGTACTACTTCTGAATTATAGCGTCCAATTGTACTTGACGTCAAGTCTAACAGAAAAATGATTGTAATGTATAAAAAATAATATTCACGAAACTGTAAGTTCTAATTAAATGAGAAAGAAAACAAATTTCAACATCGTTATAAGCTAAGATAGAGATAAAACTTTATTAGTGAAAGGAGTGAAGAATCTAACATATAATAGATAGTAAACCCTCCTCATTTGCTTTGGATTGACATCGTTTTGTTGCAATATAAGTGTATAATTCAAACACATGTGGTGGAGTTAAGAAGTTTAGTTAGTTTCTTATTGAAATAGGGATCCTTTTGTTGGTGAACTTGTGTGATAGACCTTATTACTCATAGCATGGTCATGCGAACATTTCAAGTACCTATATGAAACCTATCCCTACATTGTGTTGCTAAAGATAGTAGTGTTTCTATCAATTGCACATGCAGAGTACCTATGGGAAACCTTTCTGAATAATCTGACCATACACTACATTATATTAGTCCTGCTTTTCCTTGCAATGGTATTTATCAAATAAGGATGGTATTTGTGTCTTTGGCCTTACTATTATTAGCTAACCTGTCTGAGTGTAAAATTTCAATATTCAAGGTAAAAAAGCTACTAAATTTGCAAAACTCTTTTACTACATATCAGCTATTAAGAAGATATTGATACCCAAAAACAGAGTTCATAGGTCAGGTTGAGAGACTTGAAAATTTAGAGCAAGTATAAGAATATAACATGTGAGTATACTTTTGACCAACATGAACAGAAAATCAATGAACAGTATGCAAAAAGCAAAGGATAAAACATAGCTAAATCAAAGGAAAAATAAAAAACGAGTTTAACCAAAGTGAAAGGATGGAAAATAGACAAATTCAATCTTGAATAGAAAATCAATGAACCCATAATTAGTTGCACTCACCATTCCTGCCACTGAATCAAAAAAATGAAAAATATATATACAACATACTAGAAAACGAAACCTTATGCTTAAATTTTCTCAACCACACAAAGGGCTAGAAGTTTATCCATCCAAAAATTCATTTTCTTTTCAAGTTTAAGAGTAAAGTGAATGAATGTCTCTTGAGAGAGCTTCATCGAAGGAAAAAGAAAGCTGTAAAAGGATTACTTACCTAGTGTAGAAGAACTCATAGCCGGGAGATCATTAAAATGGCTCGAAACGACAGATCTGAGGATGAATTTTGGAGATTTGAAAAGGAGAAGGATCTAGGGCTTCCAAAGAGATGAGAGAAACGCAAATTTGAGAGACGATTTATTTCTTTATTATTTTTTTGCAGTATTAAATATGTAGCATTTTAGTCCACTCACATTAGTTAGACTATTTAGGGACCGGAATATTTTCTTTTCAGCGAACAAATTTTACCACAACTCCAATTAAATGAAAATACTAAAACATAAGGACCGTATGAAAATCTAGTCCTAGTAAGTACATTTTTAGGGACTAGTTTTTTGACTGGTTTCCAAATGCTAGTCTTTAATAAGCCTTTTTCTTGTAGTGATTTTTGATTCTTTTCCCTTTATAAAATTTTAAATTCAAAATTTGGATTCTAAATTTTGTTTTTTTTTTCTTGGAGAGTTTGAGATTTGAAATCATAATCTCAAATTGCATGTTCAAATGTTGATTTGAAATTATTATCCCAAACCACTTGTCCAAAAGCTTATTTAGATCCGTTTGGACATGATTCCAAACCAGTGATTTGAAATTGAAATTTTATTTGGACATGCAATTTGAGTTTCTCAAGTTGTAGTTTTTTGTTCATAACATAAAAGCTCCATGATTGTGAAAACTATCAAAATTTCACCAACTCTTATACAATCTTGCCAAATGAGCAAAATCATAGTTCATAAATAAGGTATCAGTATATTTTTCACAACCAAAAAATCTCATTAAATCGTGAGGGCACCTATCATTCCTATAGGCAAAACTCATTCATTTAACAAATCATTTAAGAAGAGTTAGAAAGAGAACACTTCATTGAAATAGTAAAATAGGATAGAAATTCATATTTCAAACCATCACGAAGTGGAAATAAAGTAAAAATTCAAGACTTTGTGACATCAATATATAAGACCATCTAAGATTTTCAATACAAGTAGTGAAATGTCTACAAGTGGTCTAGAATGAAAACATAGTAATGAAAAAGGGATTCAAAATTCCGTGCACTGGTCAATAACTTGTATATATCTACTTTGTTTATCGAATAGTCCTGACCCATAGGGGACTCACAATGTCCATATACGCACTCTGTACTGGACAACACTAAAAGAATGTCTTGAATGTAGCAACATATATCCACTAAATCCTATATACCATGAATATTATAGGTGATTCAAGATTTACGTTTCACTTTCTCAATATCAATGTGCATGAAATGTAATTGCCAACACAACAAATATTACATCAAATTAAATTCTCAACATAGACTATCAAAAATAGCTCCAGATCATTCAATAATGAGAGTAAGATAGTGAAATAGTGTTCAAGTCAACATTTCATATGTGAGCCTCAAACTAAAATCAATTTACCAAGTGAGAAACATAAGCATTTAATCTAGTAAATATGTTAAGAATTAAGCCTACATAGTTACATAATTTATCAAAATCAAAATCTTTAATATGGTACTGGTGCCCACATATATGTCTGTCATCTCGTTTATACAAGACCAACATTACCCTTAATTTGGAAAATTAATACATTGAAATTTCATAACAAGTTAAAAAATCTTAACTTGCCTTGATTGGGGCTCAAAAAGTCAAATTATGAATTTTTCCTTCCAAAATGCTCCTGAATAGTCTCAATTTGGTCAAATACATAACTTACATCAGTATTCCAATCTATAGGCATCCATATTGCTATAACTCTATTTCAAGCATAAAAAGTCAACCCCAAAATTTCAAGGTCAAGATAGTAATTTTCTTTCGAAATTGAGTCACCCATAGCTCAGGGGTCTCAAATATGAAATTTTAACAATAACTAAGTTCAAATCAAACTCCAAATCATCAAAATAAGATTTCTCAACTTTAGGACTCAAAATATCAACTTTTGTATCAAGTTTGAGAATCAACGCACGAAATAGTTGTAACCTTAAATACATAACAAAACAAAACAAAAAATACCTCTTAGGAACTTGCTAACTTCCAAAATGTTGAAAATACTAAAGAGAACAAAATCAAAATTTTATGCCCCTAATTCTTGATATTTCATGTTAGCTGTCATTTTTGTTTGATCAAGCATGATCTTTTTTAAGAATCTCTTCAGTATTATTTGGCTGAGCATTTAACGATGTAACTTGTGGCTGCAGTTAATTTTTATATTGATTTTGATAAGCATCTCTCCCTTGGTTTCCACCCCATGAGAAGTTTAGATGGTTGTGCTAGTTTTAATTTTTTTTTTTTTTATTAAATGAGGGCTTTGAGCCCATTTATTATAAAATAATAATTTGTACAAAGAATAAAAAGAGTCTACATGGCTCATTTCTTAAAAGAAGCTAAGACATCAAAAAAGAAATAGAAGAAAAATCAAACTAAAAGCAAATGAAAAGGTAGAGTAGAAAAAGCATTCTCACGCATCTGAAAAGGAAGCTGCTCGACTCTGCTTCGATAAAGCTCCATGTCGTCTTCTCTGGTGAAACTCGGAGGTAAATTTTCATTATCTTCTTCTTTGGGCTGAGCTATTGGGAAGCTCATTCTCTTCACCGTTTCCATTTCCTTTTACCATTGATGATTTGTGCCTCCTTGCTCTCTAAATCGTCAAAGTAGTACAACGTAAATTAGAATATGCAGTTTTGGTAGTAGATTGAACAACTTTGTGACATTTTTAGATCCATAACTTCTTCCAGAAGCTTAGTAGATAGTAGACTTTTAGATCTTTTCCTTTGATCATCTCCGATAGGCTGAGTCTCAAAGCGGCTAATACCACTTATCAGAAAGGAAACTCAAAAGACTAATTAAAAAATAAACCCACTAATTTATCAAAAAATTAATCGACATCCAGTCCCTAAATAATCCACTTAACATTCACCTTCTTTTTCTCATGATAAGCTGAATCTCATAGAGATTAATACTACACATCAATTAGAGAAATCAAGTTCTATGTTTAGTAAAATATCAAAGACGAGATGTCAATAATGACTGTTGACTAAGAGATTATAAACTAGATCTTTTAAAACATTAAAGTATAACTTCACCTAACTGCTTATGTCGTAGTCTCTTCCCAGGTGGCATAGTAAAGAACTATTTGAAATCATTTCAGGCAATACATTAGGTAAGATACCTTTTCATGCTTTGACCCAGAGCCAAGAAAGTGATTTAGTACTCCAAATTAGAAGCTATTTGTTTTTAAGTTGAGTAAGCCTCAAATGAGGCATACTTAACTTATCCAAATTCAAGATCTTCTTTGCTGCAACAGGCATATCTTGAAACTTATTCACCATAAGTCCCTGCAAATTAACATCTAGGTTAGCAAAATTATCTTCCCTTAGAGTGTGTTTTATTTCAGTAAGAACTCTTTCTCTCATTCTCTTTATTGCCTCATCCTCCATAACCACACTCCAAGGTACCTTGTAATTTTCCTCCAGGATATTTTGCAATAGTGAGCGAATCAATTTCTACTATTAGAGGGATCAAGTTTCTATCGATACAATATTGGATGCCTTTTTTAATTGCAACATCTTTTGCAACTAAATTAGTAGACTTTGGCAGTCCCTTTCCCTTTACCTATATAATATCTCCTTCACTATTTCTCACACAGAAAGCAGCAAAACTAAGGTCAGGGTTATCCTCTAATGCACCATCAATGTTGCATTCATACCAATCTGAAGAAGGAGATTCCATTTCACGATTCTATGACTATAACTTGGCCTCCAATTTCCTAGTAGTTCTACCATTTGAGGTCAATTCTTTGAGAAATTTTGGAAAAAGAAAAAATAGTCGTGATGAACTTATGAATAGTGTCATTTATATCAGAAATGACCTTTTTATAGGGACATCGACCACTATGAAAAATGATGTTTCTTCTTTTTCATAAAAATCAAAAAATAATTAGAGGAACAACCGCCATAACAGATTGAATCTTTTTATTTCTAGCTGCATTTCTCCACTATTGCACTGTTTGTTTTAATTGAACCTGTGGATCATATAGACTAGAAACATTTGAGAAATAATCCCAAACCATTTTAGCTATTTCATCCGTTAAAAATAAGTGTTGTACAGTTTCAACAGAAGGAACTGTACAATATAAACAATCAATATTTACAGTGTTGTCCCATTTTTCCACAATTGATGCCAACGGTAGTTTGTTCCCCCAAATTCTTCAAGTTTAAAAACCTATTTTAAATGGAAAACCTTTAACCCAAATAGGTTTAAACCGGATATCTTCAACGTTTTTGTCTCTCAGCAAATTCCAAGCAATGCTGACTTTGAACTTACCTGTGCTATTGAGTAACCACCATGGTCTATCACATAGATTACTGGGAATGAAATTCCCCAATTGTTCATGAATGTGATTAACAATTCTTCCAGGCAATAATTGTTGTAGATTGTCAAAGTCCCAATATTCTTCATTCATCACCTCTGGTAGCTCCTCCAGTTCACATCTAATTTGACACTCAGGGTCTTGATGTAAAGGACCAAGCTTGGTCCAATTTTCATACCAAATGTTAGTGGAGCCTCCTCTTGATTGCCACCATAGGTTCTTCTCTAAGATATATCAATTCTCCAACATCTTCTTCCACACCTGTGAACCTCCTTTCCAATTTACCATAGTGGAAATTTCTCTTTTAGTATTTTTTCCACATAAAACTTGCCCAAGTAGAATTACTGGTTATGAATATCCACCATAATTTTGCAAACATTGTCATGGAGACATCAAACAAAGATTTGAACCCCAAACCCTTTACTTCTTTAGGCAAACAAACACTTACCAGTGTTTAATTCTTCATGTTTCTTTGTTGTTCCAAAAGAAGTTAGAAAAAATCATGTGTAACTCATTTATCACACACATAGGTGGAACAACTACCGATAAGATATGGATATGAGTGCTTTGTAGTACACTACTAATCAAAGTAGCTTTGCCACCAAAAGAAAGCATTTTTCCTTACCAGCATAATCCCTCTTTCTCTTTTTGCCATGAGTGATAGGGCACCCTAAGTACGTAAAAAGAAATTGTCCTCTTGAAATACCTGCATCAATTAATACACCTAGTTGTGCACTAGTGTTTTGATGCATATACCAGGAACTTTTTCCTTTATTAATCAACTGACCAAATTGTGTTTCAAACCTACTCAATACCTTCTTGAGAGACGTTTGATGAGCTGCTGCAAAAATATAGTATCTGCATAAGCCGGATGATTTAAATTTGTACTCCATTTAGGCATGTTGTTACCCACACATTGTACATCAATAAATAAGGAATTCAAAGCTCTAGTGAGAACCTCAACACTAAGAGGGTGTTGGATTGGCTTAAAAGTTAGTCAAACCTACTTTTAAGTTGAGTTTTTGACTTGTAGAAGTGTTTGGCAAATATAAAAAATAATTTAAAATAAATAAAACAAATGACTTAAAATAAGTTGGGAAGTGTTTGACAAGTTAAAAAATGTTAAAATAAGTTAAAAATGACTTAAAATAAGTCAAAAACCAAAAGTAGGTCTCTGCCTACTTTTTATTTTTTGACTTAAAAGTCATTTTAGTTTGACTTTGTATTTTTGACTTAAAAGCTAATTTTTAAGTCAATCCAAACAAACTCTAAGAATAAATAAAGCAGGAGATAAAGAGTCTCCTTGTTTCACTCTCCCCGTGGAATGAAAGTATCTATGAGCCTATCCATTTATTAAGATTGAATACCAATTATTAGCTATACCTCTCTAGATGATATCCACAAATTTTTCAAATAATCCCATCTTCCTAAGTACTTTCATAAAGTAAAACCCAGAGAATCTGTCATAAGCCTTCGTCATATCAAACTTAATAATTGTATTTGTTGGTTTTTCCCTCTTAGTAATATCTATAACAATCTCTTGAGTGAGTAATACATTCTCAATGATGTTCCTCCCCTTCATGAACCCTGATTGATTAGAAGAAATTAGTCTTGGCAACACCATCTTTGAGTTTTCATGCATAACTCTAGAGATCACCTTGTTGACAAAATTACTCAGGCTGATAGGTCTTAGATCAGAAAAGGACTGAATATCATTCTTCTTAGGTAATAACACTAGATTAGTATGAGTAATGGATTTCAATAATGAATTTCCTTCAAAGAAAGCCACTACTAACTTCCATAAATCCTCTCCTAGAATATCCCAACAACTATGCTAAAAAAAACCTAATAGAACTGTCTGGACCACTTGCACTATCACCATTAAGACTAAAAACATTTTTTTTACCTCTTCCTTGATAGGTATGGACCTCAACTCTTCATTTTATGCATCAGTTATCATACGAGGGATGTGCCTAAGTAATGAAAATTCAGTAGCATGCCTTTTCTGAGTAAACTGTTTTTGATAAAACCTTATAGCTTCATCACAAATTCTATCATTTTCTTCCAGAAGCACTCCTTGGTCATTGTGAATTTTGGTCAGTTGTAACCTCTTTCTTCTCCCCTTTACTAAGTTATGGAAAAATATAGTATTTCTATCCCTTTCTTCAAATCAAGTAATAACCAACTTTTTGTTTCCGAAATTCTTCTTCAAAGTGCAAATATTTTTTTTGAATTCTGTCTGAGCCTTGCATAAACTCTCTATTCTGACTACTTGAAACTTCTTCAAACAATTTCTCTAATAATAAGTTGCTTGAATATATCACCATATGCCTTTCTAATCCATGACGATAGATCAAATTTAACCTCTTTAGTTTCACTTTGAAATTAAAAAATGGATTCTCTACATAAGTCTCATTCCAGTTCTGAGCAACCACATGTTTGAAAGTCTCGTGCTCTATCTAGAAATTCAGAAACTTTAAGGTTTTCTGAAAGAAACCTCATTTTTCTCCTCAAGTTAGTAACATAGGTGCATGATCAGATCCAATCCTTGAAAGTTGTTCAACTTCAAGATGGTTGAACCAATTTTGCAGATGTTGATTAACTAATACTATCCAATATTTCAAAAATACAATCTTCTGCAGCTCTGCCATTCCACCAAGTGAAATGGTTGCCTATGAACCAATGCAGTTAGCAAAATCTTCAACATCTACTGGTTGAACATGAATCCCACCTACCTTTTCTTCACCATTCAAAACCACATTGAAATCTTCTTCAATAATACATGGTAAGTTAATATCATTATGCAATTGATATAATTGATATATGTCATCCCACATGTTCAATCTTTGCAATTGATCATATTTTGCGTAAACAGATGTAGCAAAAAAGTCTTTGTTCTAATTTGTATCATGAATCTTTACTGTTAGGTGTTGTGGTTCATCCAATACAATATCCACTTGGTATCCTTATTTTACAAAAAGCCAAATTTTTCCATTACCACTAGCTTTTGCAAAGGGTATTCCCAGTCTCCTTCCATACTTGTTGATGTGTCTAGAATTTTTAAAAGGCTCACTTAAGGCAATAAGGGTGAATTTATGTGCTCTGTTTAACATTTGAACTCTTTGAAATGCTTTTTGGGTCTTTACAAACCTGCTGTTCCAAAAGAAACACTTCATTCTTAAACCTTGTTCTTTTGTAACCCCCTCTTCGGTAATGTTCTAGTAGGCTACAAATCTATTTTATCCTTTCTTGCCAGACTTTGGGCTATAGAGTTACTTACTTCAATAGTCTTCATCACCCCCTAATTTCATATCCTTCTTGTCCTCGAATATAGAACTGCTCTGCTGAGATGATTGCGGTGATCTTTCTACTGAAGAGTGAGAAACAATGTCATTTAAGATCTTGAGAGGTGAAACAACATTTATTTCTATTGCATTTTCTACTAGAATTTGCATTGCTGTAAGAGTTTCAGCCACTACTATGTTATTTGTATCTTGAATGTCTGAAAACTTCACGGTTACATTGCTACTGCTTGTATATGGAACTTAAGTGGGGTATTGCATCATGCCACGACGTTAACTAAGATGCTACTTGGGAGGCAACCCAAGACCCCTTATCTCTTTATTTTTGCTCTAAGAAATAATGGCGTGTTGTTTGTGTAGGTTGAAGTGGGAAAGTTGTTTAAAAGTGCAGATTGGCAAGCAAAAGGTCTAGTCGGCACATCGCCGAAGAGGTCGGCGACCCCAATCAAGACCGCCGTTGGACTCAAGACAATTTTACATTAGATTTTGTAAAAGTTGGCAAGCCCAAGAAATTATTGGCGAATCGCCGACTAGGTTGGCGAATCGCCGACTAGGTTGGCGATCCCAATCTAATCCGCCGTTTGGACCCCCACATCAACTGAGGATCCTGTAAAACTTGGTGAGGTAAGTGACCACTTGGAGTGTCACCGAGTGCGTCGGTGAGCACTACTAATGTCGCCAAATGGGCGAGAACTGGATGGTTTCTTAAAAGGCCAAAGGCTTAAACTTTCAAACTCTTCACTTTTCCTCACTTTCAATCGTCACAAACTCACACTCGCACCTTAGTTTCTATATTTTTTCAATTTTAAAGTATTTTAGTCGTTGATTTGTGTTCAGAGTGGATTACACTGCCGCCTAGCATTTCAAAAGTATTTTAATCGGCATCTAAGGTTGGTTTTTCGAATCCCGAATTTATTTTTAGAAATTTTGTACTCACTTGCAATGATCTTATCTTAGTGATGTGTGTTGGGCCTCTCTGATCTTAATTCTTTTTGCTGATGCCTGTGAAATCTTACCCGTAGTGTTTATATTGTTAAAATCCCATATTTTTGTGCCTTAAAATTGGTTAAATCTTATGGGGTTGTGCTTGCATGTTGTTGAGTCTAGCAAAGAGAAGTCTGAGTATCTCGAAGATATGGTAAAGAACAATATTGTCATGCCATCTCGGAAAAGAGCACGTGATATCACAATAAATGAAGGGAGGGGGTCAAATCCTCCCAAGAAGGGAAGACAAGAACCTCCACCTGGAAATAAAGGCAAGGGCAAGAGGCCCACTTCTGACAGGAAGATCACTATCAGAGATCCTAATGTTCCTTCGGGGGCCCAGGGATTCTATGCAGCTATGAAGGCCTTTTTGGCGGATACACTCTTGGGAGCTCCTAGTGGGTCTAGTACTACTGTTTCTTCTAAGGCAACTCCAGGTACTGAGACCCAGGACCAAAGTGATGCACCGGGCACTGATGCCCAGATAGATGGAGCGATTGTGTAGACAGGACCCCCTCTTTACCTCCCTCTCTATCTTAATATTGAGTTGGACTAGGGTTTGTCACCCTCATAGTCCCAAAACTACGTGCCCCTATAGGTTTATAAGTCCCCTATGTGGGCATTCCATTTTAGTGACCACGCCAGTCATGCCTCTATACCTTTAGCAGGGTATATTAGGTCCTCTCGATAGGCGTATACATCAGACTCCACATTTAGCTTACGTGGTTTTATGTTAGTTATTAGTAACTCCCACAATTAGGTTCTATTGTATTGACCAGGTCAGTTACAGTTCAATATTCAGTTTCAGCATGTTATAAACTTGGTCATTGCATTCAATTAGTTTATGTTTAGTATTTCTGGTATAGTATCATGCTTATCTTACATCATTGCTCAGTTATATGCTTTGTTCAGTTATGTATATTGTTCAGCTTTATTCTATCCTCCATGCTCAGTACCTTTCAAGTACTAACGAATACTCTATGCTATATCTTCTCATGATGTAGGTTCAGGTCCCTAGCAGTTAGATCACGCATAGATCGGTTCCCAATCTTCAGTTCAGTAGCATCAATGATGAGTCCTCATTCTTCGAGGATGATTGACATGATTATCTTTCTACTTTCAGTCTTTAGTTTCAGTTTTTCTAGAGTTAGCTGGGGGCATGTCCCAACAACTTTAGTCAGTGAGAGGCTTATTTCAGACATAGTTAGATTCAACTTTAGATTCGAGTTGGATAATTTGAGTTTGATACTTCAGTTGTTTATTAAAACTCATAGTTTCTCTCTATACAGACAGTATTGGGTATTCCCTATCATTTTAGTTATTTCATGATTTAGCTTTCGATCAGTATTTCTATTAAATATGCTTATGTTATGCTAGCAGGGTTAGCTTGGGGTCAATCATGATCTTATGTCCCTCGTCCGCGTCCTGGGGGTAGCTCGGGGCATGACAAACTTGGTATCAGAGCATTAGGTTTAAGTGTCCTAGGATGTGTGAAAAGCTGCACTAAGTAGAGTCCTTTTCATTGGTGTAAAGTGCACCACATCTAATGAGAGGGAGGCTATGAAGTGTTTTAGAACAAACTTCACTTTCTTGCTAATCTTATCGTGCGTGAGGTATGATCCAACTTCTCATTTCTAACTCATCGTTATGCGTTTCAGATCATGCCTCCTCATAGAGCTTATGCAAGGAATGAGAATGCCCGCAATGCTAACGCAACTCATCCAGTCCCAAATCAGGAAGTTTCGAATGTAGAGTTTTGGAATGCCATTCAACTTTTGGCTCATAGTGTGACCAACCAGAACAATCACCAGCCCCAATTCCTACTAACACTAATGTTGGGTCAGCTGCAGTGAGAGTTTGTGATTTTGTTAGGATGAATCTCCCTGAGTTTTTAGGGTCGCAAGTTGGAGAAGATCCCCAAAACTTCATAGATGAGGTCAAGAAGATCTTTGGAGTGATACAAGTAATTAGGAATGATAGGGTTGAGTTGGCATCTTACCAGCTTAAGGTTGTGGCTCACATTTGGTTCACTCAGTGGAAAGAAAACAGGGGTACAAATGCAATTCCTATTACTTGGGAGTGTTTTGGTGAAGCCTTTCTGGATAGGTTCTTCCCAAGAGAGTTGAGGGAGGTGAAAGCTCAGGAGTTTATGAACTTGAGGCAAGGTAGCATGTCAGTCCAAGAGTATAGACTTAAGTTCACCCAACTCTCCAGGTATGCTCCTCACATGATTGCTGATTCCAGGACTCAAAACAAGTTTCTATATGGGGTATCCGAGTTAGTGAAAATAGAGTGTGGAAATGCTATGTTGCTAGAAAATATGAACATCTCTAGGCTCATGAATCATGCTCAACAGGTTGAGGGAAATAAACTTAGGTAACAGGCTAAGGAGAACAGAAAGGCTAGGACAGGAAACTATGAGTATTCTCAACATAAATTAGGTGGTGGAAATCACTCACTGGTTCAGCAAAATGCTTCAGCCCCAGTACCTTCATCAGCTAGTGCTCCATCCTCCAGGTTTCGACAAGATCAAAGAGGTAGGGCATCAGACTCTAAGTCTTATGGGAGTGTTTCGGGTACTAGGACCTACCCAACTTGTCCTAAGTGTGGTTAGAACCATCTTGGCTAGTGTTTTGCAAAAAAGGAAGGGTGTTTTAGGTGTGGTCAGTCTGGTCATAGGTTGAGAGATTATCCTTCTTCTAAGTAGGGTCAAAGAGGTAATAATGGTAGAGCTCAGTCCATAACTTCAGCAGCACCAGCAGGTCGTTCGACTCAGTAGGGTAACTCACCTGGTACAGGTGGCAGTCAGCGCCAAAATAGGTTGCATTCTCTTCAGGCTCGCCAGGATCAAGAAGATTCTCCTGATGTGGTCACTGGTACGTTATGAGTCATTAACTTAGATGTTTATGCTTTGTTAGATCCAGGGGCTACTCTTTCCTTTGTAACTCCTTATATAGCAGTCAAATTCGATGTTAGTCCAAAAACTCTCTCAGAACCCTCAGTCTCTACTCCAGTTAGTGATCCAATTATAGCTAGACATGTATACAAAAATTGCCCTGTCATAGTCTCTCATAAAGTCACCTCAGCAGATCTTGTAGAGTTATAAACGGTAGACTTCGATATCATTCTAGGCATGGATTGGTTACATTCATGTTATGCCTCAGTTGATTGTAGAACTAGGATTGTTCGTTTTTAGTTTACAAATGAACAAATCTTAGAATGGAAGGGTAGTAGCTTAGCGCCAATGGGTCGATTCATTTCCTACCTTAAGGTCAGAAAGATGATTTCCAAGGGGTATATCTATCATCTAGTTTGGGTTAAGGATTCAAGCTCTGAAACCCCAACTCTTGAGTCAAGTTCCTGTAGTAAATGAGTTCCCGAAAGTGTTTCCAGAAAATCTTTTCGGAGTTCCTCCTGAAAGGGAAATTGACTTTGGAATTGATCTCCTTTGAGATACCCAACCTATTTCTATTCCTCCTTAAAGATGGCTCTAGCTGAGCTTAAGTAATTGAAAGAGGGCCTGAAAGACCTTTTAGGTAAAGATTTCATCAGACCTAGTATTTTCCCATGGGGTGCGCCAGTGTTATTCGTGAAAAATAAAGATGGTTCTCTCAAGATGTGCATTGACTATCGGCAGTTGAACAAAATCACAATCAAGAATAAGTACCCTATTCCCAAGATTGATGACTTGTTTGACCAACTTCAGAATGCTAATCATTTTTTGAAGACAGACCTCAGATCTAGTTATCATCAGCTCAGAGTCAGAGATAGTGATATTCTGAAAACAGCCTTTAGAACTCGGTATGGTCATTACAAATTTATAGTTATGTTATTTTGACTAACCAATGCTCCTACAAATTTCATGGATTTGATGAACAATGTGTTCAAGCAGTACTTGTACTTGTTTGTTATCATCTTTATTGATGATATCCTTATTTATTCTAGGAATGAGGAAGAACATGCGACTCATTTGAGGGTTGTCCTGCATACTCTCAAAGAGCAACAATTATTTGCTAAGTTTAGCAAATGTGAGTTTTGGTTGCAATCTGCTGCTTTCCTTGGACATATAGTGTCTAGTGAAGGGATCTGAGTGAATTCTCAGAAAATAGAAGCAGTGAAAAAATCACCCTAACCTACCTCTTCTACATATATCAAAAATTTCTTGTGTTTGGCTGGTTATTACAGAAGGTTCTTGGAAGGATTTTCATCCATAGCTTCTCCATTGACTAAGTTAACTCAGAAAAAGGGTAACTTTCAGTGGTCAGATGATTGTGAGAAGAGCTTCGTAGAATTGAAAACTAGGTTGACTACAACTTTTGTTTTGACTCTACTAGAGGGTTTAGACGGTTATGTGATCTATTATGATGCATCCAAAATCAGCCATGGTTGTGTGTTGATGCAGCGAGGTAAAGTTATAGCTTATGCTTCTAGACAACTTAAGGTGCATGAGAAAAATTATTTGACTCATGACCTCGAGCTTGCAGCAGTGGTGTTTGCACTTAAGATTTGGAGACATTACTTGTATGGTGTTCATGTAGATGTGTTCATAGACCATAAGAGCCTTCAGTATGTGTTCACCCAAAAAGAGTTGAATCTTTGCAAGAGAAGATGGCTTGAGTTTCTCAAGGATTATGATATGAGTGTGCATTACCATCCTGGTAAGGCCAATATAGTAGCAGATGCTCTTAGCAGACTATCTATAGGTAGTGTAGCACATGTTGAGGAAGAAAGAAAAGAACTAGCAAAGGATGTTCACAGGCTTGCTCTCTTAGGAGTTCACCTTATGAGCATATCAGATGGTGGTTTGGTAGCGGAGGTTAAGGAAAAACAAGACATTGATCCTATACTAAAGGGTGCAGTTCATTAGCAGAGAGTTGAGATTTTCTCCCAAGGGGGAGATGGTGTGCTTCACTATCAAGGTCGATTATGTGTTCCTAAGATGGGTGAGTTGAGACAACATATTTTTGCAGAAGCCCATAACTCCAAGTATTCTATTCATCCAGGCATTACTAAGATGTACCGTGATCTGCGGGAAGTCTTTTGGTGGAATGGCATGAAGAGGGATATAGCATATTTTGTGGCTAAGTGCCCAGGAAGTGAAGGTATAACATTAGAAACCAGGGGGTATGACTCAAGATATCAACATTCCTACATAGAAGTGGGAAGTGATCAACATGGACTTCATTACAGGATTACCTCGTACTCGCAGACAACATGACTCCATTTGGGAGATAGTTGACGGAGATACTAAGTCTGTGCGCTTTTTGGCTGTCAAGACTACAGATTCAATGGAGGACTACGCCAAGCTTTACATTAATGAGATAGTCAAGTTTCATGGGGTTCCTTTGTCTATCATCTCAGATAGAGGTCCTCAATTTACCTCTCATTTCTGGAAGTCATTTTAGAAAGGTCTTGATACTTAGGTTAATCTTAGCACAACATTTCATTCACTGATGGATGGTCAGGCAGAGCGTACCATTCAGACCTTAGAGGATATCTTGAGAGATTTTGTGATCGGTTTCAAGGGTAGTTGGGATGATCACCTTCCTCTTATAGAGTTTGCTTACAATAATAACTACCATTCCAGCATTCAGATGGCCCCTTATGAGGCATTATATGGTGTAGGTACATAGTTGGTTGGTTTGAAGTAGGTGAGGCAGCCTTGATTGGGCCAGATTCGGCTCATGATGCTATGGAAAAAGTTCAGTTCATTAGGGATAGACTTAAAACAGCCCAAAGTTGCCAGAAGTCCTATACAGATGTAAGGAGAAAGGACTTGGAGTTTCAAGTGTCACATATGAAGGGGGTGATGAGATTTGGCAAGAAAGTGAAGCTCAGTCCTAGATATGTAGGCCCTTACAAAATTTTGAAAAGAATTTGTAAAGTGGCTATGAGTTAGAGCTACCAGCAAAACTAGCAGCAGTGCATTCGGTCTTTCATATTTCGTTGTTGAAGAAGTGTGTGGGTGATCCAGCATCCATAGTACCTTTAGAAAGTGTGGCTGTGAAGGATAGCCTCACTTATGAGGATGTGCCAGTTAAGATTCTTGATTGTCAAGTTAGGAGGTTGAGAAACAAGAAAGTCACTTCAGTAAAGGTTTTGTGGAGGTCAGTCCGTAGAGGGAGCTACTTGGGAAGCAGAAGCAGCTATGAAGGCCAAGTATCCTCATCTTTTTCCTTCCAATTCCACTACAGCTTGAGGTAATAGTTCATCTCCAGTTTTTCAGTCATTCATGCGTAGCTTCAGTATTAGCATCTTGTTCCTTTTGTTGATACTTGCATTTTTAGCATATTTGCATGTTCTTGGAACTTAGTTTAGTTAGAAATCAATTTCTAGAAATTAGTGGTAGGGTTGCAGCTCTTTCCCTCCCTATCTAGCTATTTTAGACATTATTCAAGGATGAATGTTCCCAAGGGGGAGATAATGTAACATCTCGTATCCTAGAAAGACCTAAATGCAGATTCTAGAAGTTGCAGGTGCCACCGAAGGGCACTACTCATAGACCATAGGTGGTGGTCCGTGGTTGGCTACCTGCAATCCCTTCCCAGGAAGCCCAAAAATTTTGGCCAAGTCTGGACCCATGCCACGACCAATGGATTATAGGTCAGACCATGGTCCATGGTCCAGGGCCGTAGGTCAGACCCTTAGATTTCAACTCCCAGAACCCTAATTAACGCCTGCCAGGACGAACCATCGGCCTACCGTCGGTGACCCCCGATAGCTTTTAAGTCAGGGGTTGTTTGGTCTTTTCCCTATGCATTGGACCCCTAAACTATATCGTTTAACCCTTAAACTATGTGGTTTTGGTCAGTTTTGGCCTAGAAACTAAATTAAAACCTAACCTAATCAATCATTCACCAAAATCAAGTGAAACTTAGAGCAAAATAAAGAGAAAAGTCGAGCTGCCCTTCAGGAAAACGCAACAAGGTTTTCATCAGTTCCAGCCCCAAAATTGAAAGATTTCTCTATGAATTTCATCACCACATATGTGGTATTTCACTAGTGGGTTCCTTTTGCCCATTAGGTCCCTAGATTTTAGTCAGAATCTTGATTCCCTTGGTATTATCTAGACCTAGGGTTTCTTAAATGTTAGAAATTGTTGGGTTTTAGCTATTAGAATGATCCAAATCATATTATCATGTTGTTGCTTAACTTTTTGCATGAAATTCAGAACCCTAGTTGTGTAGATTCGTTTAGTTCATGAATTACACATGCTAGGTCAGTTTATTCAGTTATACATGCTCCAATTATGAATGTTTCATTATCAATACATTAATGTTGCATTTTCAGTTAGCATGATAGTATTTTGAGCTATCTAGTATTACAAAATTCAATCATCATGTGTTGTTTACATAGTCAGTTGGGAGTAGACTTAATACCGAGTTAGACTAGGGTCAGTCACCTTTATAGTCCCAGTACTACGTTCCCCCATAGTTTTATAAGTCCTCTATGTGGGAATTACATTTTAGTGATCACGTCAATCATGCCTCTATATCTCTGGCATAGTATATTGGGTCCTCTCGATGTGGCGTATACATCGGACTCCACGTTTAGCTCACGTGGTTTTATGTCGGTTATTAGTATCTCCCATATTCAAATTCTATTACATTGACCAGGTTATCAGTTATAGTTCAGTATTCAATTTCAATATGTTATAAACTTGGTCATTGCATTCAGTTAGTTCATGTTCAATATTTACAGTATAGTATCATGCTTACCTTACATCATTGCTCAGTTATATGCTTTTTTCAGTTATGTATATTGTTCAGCTTTATTCTATCCTCCATGCTTAGTACTGTTCAAGTACTGATGCATACTCTGCGCTACATCTTCTCGTGATGTAGGTTCAGGTCCTCAGCAGTCAGATCACACATAAATCGATTCCCGATCTTCAATTTAGCAACATTAGTGGTGAGTCCTCATTCTTCAAGGACGATTGACATGGTTATCTTTCTACTTTTAGTCTTTAGTTTCAATTTTGCTAAAGTTAGCTGGGGGTATGTCCCAACAACTTTAGTCAGTTAGAGGCTTATTTCAGACATAGTTAGATTCAACTTTATATTTGAGTTTGATACTTCAGTTGTTTATTAAAACTCATAGTTTCTCTCTATACAGACAACATTGGGTATTCCCCATCATTTTAGTTATTTCATGATTTAGCTTCCGCGCAGTATTTCTGTTAAGTATGCCTATGTTATGCTAGCAGGGTTAGCTTGGGGTCACTCGTAATCCTAGATCCCATGTCCGTGTCCTGGGGGCAGTTCGGGGCGTGACGTGTTGCTGTTGTATATCATTAGTGTTGTTTACAAGTATCATTGTTTCTCTATTAATTTCTACTTTGTTCTAAAAAATATTGCCAAATAAGCCTCTATTCTCATCTCTCATGGGTTGTTGTTCTTGCATATCCTCCATAGCAATTTATAAGTTATTGTTGTTTAACAAACTTCTATTCTTTGCTTCTTTCACCTCAGCATTACCATTGAGCTCCTGCATATCCTCATTAACAAGTTATTTCTTAATACCCTCATCCATTGTTGCAATATCTTCTAAGTTATTGATGTTAGTCAATCTACTAGCCTTTGTTTCTTTCTCCTTATGAGTACTTTTTGAAATTCCACCCATCTCCTCCAGTCTCACCATCGTTTGCCTTATTTTCATATGTTATATACTTTACCAAAACATTGAATTTGTTATTGGTAATCACAAGTTGCTCTCCTTTTGAACTGTGTATCGGGTATCCCTCACAATGTTCCACTTCCTTGGATCTCCAACGACGTTTCTGCTAGAGAGAATTCTAGCTTTGCTCTTCAAAAAGGCCTGTGAGTTTTTATTTACCTTAAACTCAGTGTTCAAATCTGTCTTCTCCTTGCCCTTATCAGTCTTCCCCGAATCTGTGATTTCATGATGTAAAAATCTACAAGAATCATCATCATTACCCTGTATCTTGCATTCATGGCAATCTTGGAAAGGTAGTCATATTTGATGGTAGTTTTCTCTGATCTCACATTCCCCATACTTTCATCAATCAAATTTATTACCAACTTCTTAAAGAGATTATTAAAGAGGTCAACCAAGACTCTAACTTTGGCACAACTAGGTCTAGTCTGATTGATGGTTGGATGGTCTAGCTGTAAAGGTTTTACTATTGTGGCCAAAACAAACAGGCTATCTTTACCAAAAAAGGTTGGTTGAAGGTTTGGGAAAGAAATCCAAGCCATTGTCTTGATAGTTTCCTCATCGATTCTAAAGCTTACATCATAGATTAGAGTCCTTATTAGCTATGAGTATCCATATTTTCATGTAATGTAGAAAGCCCCTTTAGCAAGAAGATTGATATAATCCTCCTTAGAAAATAACGAAATAAGGATGTGTTTGTAATGAAATAGCCCAATTTTACAATTACTTTTGACATTACATTGTAATGGAATTTCTCTCCTCAAATCCTCTATTTTTGGCCACCCGTGAGTAAATTTTCCTATCACAGCGTAATGTAGGTCCTCCTTAATATTCATTTTTTCAACTTTTGTTAAAGTCCATTGAGTTTTGTTCTCCGTTTTAAATATTTTTGAGTGAATTCTTGAGTTGTGTTGCATTATCTGTTTTAGAAATTGTTTGAGCTCGAATCATGCCCATTTTTAGGGCAAAAGTTTCTTGAACTGGTTGGGGCCCCTTGACAAAGTCAATTTTAGAATTCCTTATGTGGGTCCCATAATGACATTTTTTGGGCTCATTTTAGTCTAATTTTTAGTTGTCTTAAATTAGGTGTCTAAGCAATTGTATTGATGCCATGATCATTAATTTGATAGTGTGGAAGCAATCGTAGGTGGTTCGTAAAGATAAAACTCTAGTTTAGTAAACTTTGGTGCGCATGTGATCGACGTTGAGGTAGGATACGACTTACCAATCTTAGACTTTGCTTGTGATGGTATTTATATAATGTTTAGCTAGTTTGGGGAGGGTTTTTAGTATGATTTATATTTAAACATTCAGCCTTGCCTTAGCTTATTTTTGGGTATTTTCATGGTAAACAAGTATGTTTTACCTTATTTTTATGCATATCTTTTTGTGTTGAGTTGTATACTTGTTGTACTGTTGATTGCCAGTTGTTCTAGACCTCATCCTAGCTTAGGATAGTGATTGCCTTAGATTTTTTCTTTGGAGCCATTTTTCCTTGGTAAATTCTCCGACGTCGGCTCTAATGGTTCTAACTCCCTGCAGACTGATGTAGGTTACTTGGGTATGATAGCGTGAATCCTTAGCTCGATAAAAAATTCTACCCTTATTATATTTTCATTCATAATTTCTCTATGCTATTGCCCCATTGTTTGTCCATTGTGAATTTGGGCCGTATTTGACTGTATAGGCTTGGGATTTAGTTTGATCTAGGAGTGATTCATTTGTGAATCTGAGGTTGAGTTTTGATCCATGGTATCCCCGTGATGAGGGTAAATTAAGTGAAATCGGATTTTTTGGTGTGTTTTAGTTGGCTCTGAGTCCTGACCAACCTTTGAGCCATAGTTCTAGTCGTGGCTCATTGCTATTAGTCGGGTTTGAGTCCTTACAACAGGTCTTATTGGATTCTTTGGTGCACCTTAACCGTGGTTGGAGTCTAGGTTCGGTCTCTCCAGTCTTGGTATATATCTAGTTTTAATTAGGAATACCTTTAGCTCTTCTGTATAGTCATCGAGATTATATGGGTCTATTTGAGTTATTTTCATTTCAATCATAAGTGTACCTTCTGGGCTTATGGGACCTAGTTAGATTTTAGTTAGTTGATTTACCTTATCTTTCCGTTTTGGGTTTGATTATTGAGGTGTTTGGTTAGACTTATCGGTATTGTTTGGTTCTTTTGTCTCACTCATACCATTTTACTCCTCGCTTTACATTATGTATTTGATTTCCAAGCTTAGTAGGCTTATGATGCCTATTGGCTACCAATTGTTTGTATACTCATGTTACACTCTGCATCTATTTCTCCTTGATGTAGATCTGAGCACTAGTCGACAATGTTGATTTTGTGCATAGCAGCTGAGATATTCAGAAATTGAAGGTGAGCTGATGGCATCATAGTTTGACTCATCTCCATATGTATATAGTTTTTTACTAGTCTTTTTGTATTCGAGCCAATTCTATACTTATTTTTCTTATTTGGGAGTTTGTACTCATTTTTAGTAGCTTTGTACCATCATCCACTAGGTCGTGTGATTGGATCTTGTATTATTGAATCTAGTTATGCCATTTCTTCTCCTCGCTATTTATTTCCTTAATTCGTTGTTATTTTTCCTTTGATTTTGAACTTCTATCCTCTTGGACCATTTCTTGTCGTTCCAGGATATAGGTTGGCTTACCTATTGTTGGATTTTGGTAGATGCCATCATGACTCGAGTTAAATAATAATTTTAATATAATCTTATTGGGTTATCAGTTTAACCATTAACCAAAATAATAAATCTGGAAGCCGTACCGATATTCCAATAAAAATGATACAAAATCATTTAAAATATTTTAACCTAATAATCCAAAACAAATAAACTAATACTTTTTATTTTTGTTTGGTTTATCAGTTAAATCGATTTTTAGAAACACCTACTTCATATCTATAGGGAGAATTTGTAGATGGACTACTCGGGTTGATGAAAGAGAGCAACAACAGCGTGGAATTATTGATGTTGATTGGTTAGCCTTAAAAGACTGAGACAGATGCATTAAGGTTTGAGGAGGATTAGTTGAAATCCGCATATATTTTCAGTTTGTGGGCTAACATTGTTGCCTTGATGGTACCCATGTTTAGGTCTCTCCTGCTACTACTCCTGGTGTTACGGAGCCTCGTTTTGATTTTTTCACTATCAAAGACTACCCCCTAGATGTGAAATGGTACCTAGAATCCCGAGAAACCCCAAGTAAACCACATGACATAACATGGCACTAATATAACAATATAGCTTAAATAAAGAGATAAGTAGAATCATAATCTCAAAAGATAATCTCATATAATACTGAATCAGAGTACAAAACCATAAATGCAAAGGTACTATGTCTAACAACAAGCCTCTACTACATAACAAGTGACTAGGACATGCCCTAACTCATTTGAACAGTCTGAAAAAAATGGAAGTAAGTCTGAATGACATAAAAGAAACATAAGTAGTATGCCCTCGATTCATGAGGACTCACCAATACCAAATTAAACAAGCTGATAGGATCCAATACTAACCACAACATGAGTGATGTGTGCCAGAACCTATATTATAAAATAATATAGGTGCAAGAGACGTATGCGATCAGTACTTAGAATGTACTGCGTATGGGGAAAGATGCATGAGTATATCATAATAACATGATAAGTCTGAAAACATGATAATGCAATCACCAAGTAAACATGACATAAATCTGATCATATGATTTCATAAAATGTAATACAAGGTCATGCATTCTTCTTTAAATCATAAGTCTTTAAGGAAGTCATAAATCTTTACGGGAGATACCATTAACCAACATAAACCATTTGAGTTATAACATGGAGTTCAATGTACTCTCCCACACTGAAAAGAGAGTGCCCTACTTACAAAGGTAAGGACCATAATCATGAGCTTAAGTGGATCAACTAGTTATTGTCCAATCGAGACATGACCTATGGGGGCATGTAGTTCTGGGACCTGGGCAATCATCATAGTCTAACTAAATGCTAAGTAAACTCCCAATGAAAAACATACATAAGCACAATCATAATCATAATCTTTGAAATGATAAGAATCTAGTAATACCAAATTATTCACAAAATCTCATAAGAATAACTCCTTTGAAATCATTATTTCATAACATATCATGAAAGACACTTTGATTGAAAGCATCTAAATTAGGATAGTCTGTTCATAGTAAAAAGGCACATCAATCGGAAGTGGCTAAATCGTATCATTCTTTCATCATATGAGGTACTTCATTCAGAAGACTCAATTTTCATAAAACTAATTGATACTTTAATCGAAACCATCATTGATTTATAAATCTTTCATAACATTATGTATGCAAATCAACATAGCTTCGAATCATATCATTAAATACTCATACAGTATGGGTTCATGAAAACATCATTGAAAATATTAAAATATAATCAAATCATACATAATAAGATCATTCATGCAAAGAAAAATTTACTGCAATAGAATCCATGGAAGAATCATGAAAAGCCTAGAAATTAGGTTAGAATCATACGTCGTAATTAAGGTTTCTTTGGGACTCAATGGGTAAAAAGAACCCATTGATGAATTTCCCACATACCTTGGTCAAAGCCCTTATCGAAATTTGGAAAGGAGACTTGAAACTTGAAGAGCTCTAGAGTCACCTTGAGAGAGATTTGGAGAAGAAGACTTGAGGGTTTTGAGAAAATGAGAGTGAATGGGCAGGGTTTGAGCCTTAGGATAAATTACAGGTCTTAAAATAGGCTCAATACGACATAGTCTAGGAGTTTAAATAGTAGGAAAAGACTCAATTAACCCTGAGTAAAAATTATTGAATCTATTTTATGGACCCCATGTACGGTTTATCCAAAAGACCACAGACCATTTGTCCATTTGTGAACCAGTAAAACCCAAACATTCTGAGTTAAACCCAAGAGCAAACATCCACGGTCATTAGTTCCTAGACAGCCCATAGAGCCTCTCATACAATGGAGTTTGAACTTAGGTCTAGACCCTCAAGCTCCAAACCATGAGTGGCCAAGTACGGACCATACTTCCTTCGACAGGCAATACTAGTTACTTACTAAAATCTCAAATCTTTAAAGACCAACTACGACCCACCAACATGAGCTATACAACGGACCAAAGCCCGTACATGGGCTCCTATGAGTTCACACTAATAGGTCATACTTCATCTTAGTAGTAGCTCATTACAAGAGGCCCCTCATACTCTCTTTGTGCTCTTACTTTGAATTTTTTGACATCGAGGACAATACATGTTTTTAAGTTGAGGGCTAGTAATTTTGTCTAGTTTGTGGTTCGGTTGTTGTAAATTTGGTTCTCGATTTATAATGATGATATTCTTATGTTGGGTTGTGTAGAACCTCACAAATTGGAAATTCGAAAGAAAAGGGAAAATTTTGATTTTTTGGCATTGAGGCAGGTTCTACGAGTCCTTTTTACAGACCGTAAGAAGTTCTACGGGCCATAGGAAGGGAGTCATAGGCTTAGGGATAAGTTATTGGAAATTCAAGTTTCTAAAGTTTGACCTACGTATGGATAGGACGAGTCATAGGACTTTTGACGAGTCATAGATGGGTTCCGTAGAAAGGTTCCAGACTTAGTAATATTTATGGGTTAAAGTTGAGGTCTACTGATGAGGTCTATGGACCTTAGGAAGTTAGATAGTATGTAGAAGGGTGTCGTGGAAAGTTGGCAAGTTTTTAGGCCCCAATAACTTGACCTACAGTTGACTAGTACAGACTGTTGTAATTTCTACGACCCGTAGGTCCAAACCGTAAGGTCCTCCAGTAGTTATTTCTTAACGATATTAAGGTCTTTTTCTATGCATTTAATGCCTATACTATGTCATTTTATCTCTATTTCTAAGCCTTATAACTACCCTTCTACCACTGAAATTACCCCAACTCTCTCATTCACTCAAATCCCCAATTCCCATTCACATTCATCCTCTCTAGATTCCCTCAAGATCAAGGATGAACACCTATGGTTTCAAGGTTCAAGACTCCAATTTTCCATCTACTTTTGGGCCTTGATCCTCTAGGTATGTAGGGTTTCATCACTTGGTTCCATTCACCCTTTGAGACCCAAGATTTCTCAATTCTTCAGGTTTAATTTTATTAAAATTGACTAGGTTTTCATTCAATTCTACATGGATTCTAATTGTGTTCATTTAATTATTTGATCTTGATCTTATTATGATTGATTTCACTCAACTACATGTTTTCTAATTGATTTCACATGAACCCAAGCGTTATTCTTGATTTTTTACTATGAACCCCAAAAGACATCAATTTATTAAGAAGATTGAATGTATGAATGATGTTTTCATGAAGTCATGCATGATTTATAAAATAAGAATGTTTTATGATCAAGGTTGATTTAAGATGAGCATCAAAGGGTTTCTCACATTAAGGAAACATGATTAGTGAAATGTTTTCTCACACATAATTTATGAAGCTACTCTATGATGTTTTAAGCTTAGATTAGTAATTTAATTGTTCTTTTCCATGGATGATGTTATTTTTATGTTTATGACAGTTTCGTTTGGGATTTAACTTAGCACCAAGAGAACTTTGAGGTGGAGGCTCAAATAAGGTAGTTGATGAGTCTGAGATTTTGACTTATTTAGGGCTTTATTTATATGAGTTTAGTGTCCTCAAATGCTTATTTTGTGCCAATAACTAATGTAAAACCCTTGATTTACAGGTATATGGATTAAGGAACAAAGCAAGGACACTAAGTTGCAAAAAGGAACAAAACAAGCTAAAAGAATGAAGAAAAGAAAGCCTGGTGATCGCCAAATCCACTTGGCGAGTCACCGAGTGGCTGTTTGACCACCTAAACTTCCAGTGTGCCAAGCCCTGAAGGAAAAATTCAAGTTGGCGAGAGAAAGAAGCAGTCGGCGGATCACCAAGTGGTTCCGCAATGCAGTGTTAGATCGCCCAAAATTACAAACCTTGAGGATGTTGAATGCCAAGGCAAAAAGGCGATTGAATTGACTAAAGGGTGGCTCGCTGAATGGTTCGGTGACCCCAACTTACTTTGCCGAGTGACTCTTCGTAGCACATTTTTGGCAACTATAAATACATTTTTGAACATTTAGTATCGAAGTTGATATTTTTTTAGTCTATTATTGAGTTTTGAACTGGAGACAAGTTTTCTCTAGTTTTTCCTATACTTTGAAGAATTGAAGTTTTTCACTTTTGAGAAATTGGAAGTGGGACTTTGAGATTCTTCGAATTGGAACATTGTAAAGATGAAATCAATCTTACCCAATTGATGGAAACTCAATTTGGTAACATTTTTTTTTATCTTTTTATAATGTCTAGCTAAAACCCAATTCTTGGGGTGTGATTATGTGATTATAGACTAATTTAGCTTATGGGTATTGCTAATTGTTAGTTTAAATGCTATTTAGAAGTGAGTTCAATCATTTATTCTGGGTTAATTTAAGAATTGTAGTTGCTAATGCGATTCTACCTTTGTGTTGAGGTTTTAGAAAGTGTTTGATTGATGGTCTGTGGATATTGAGTTGACCTAGGTTCAGCTCGAGAGAGTGAATCCTAAACCCTTTTCCACACAGTCAGCTCGATAGAGTGAATGGACTAAGGTGTGGTTTGTTCTTGTTTTGCATGCTTGTTGATGTTCGAGAGAAATTAACTTGATTCAGGGTAAACTGTTTGAGAGAAAGTTTATCTCCTCTATAGCCTAGCTTACTCTTTGATATTTAGCTATTTTCTAATAGTTTCAATTACCCATTTGTCCATATTAGCCTATAATCGAATCATATCCCAAGAACCCGTCTCATTATTGTTATTTTGTATTGTTTGATCTTGTTTGTAGGTGATAATTGAAAACCAAAACCCCCATTTGACATTCGTCACCCCCTGATTTGAATGAGATTTTTATTCATACATTTTTATTCCTATGACTGATTTGAGCATATTCATACTTCCCTATTGAATTTTAAACACGTACCGCTCCCAATGGGATTTGACCCCAACTCCTTTAGTTGGATTTTATACTGACTAGCAATCGTTGACACTTAGAATTGGATGAAGTGTCCTTGCAATGTTAATCAAAATGGCGCCATTGTCGGGGAGTGCTATTGTTTGAGATACTTTTGGTGAAGTTGAATTTTGTTCTTTTTAGTCATAGTTGAATCTACTTACTTTTAGTTTTGGTTTTCTTGTTGCCTGTTTAAAACAGAGAAAATGAGTGTCAACGAAAGCAATGGTAGCCAAGTGGGCCACCAAGATGACATCGGCAACCTCAATGATGTAAATGAGTCAAATGTTAATGACCCTCATCTAGTGGGTGGAATTGGTGCCATTTGCTTGCCTCTGGTTGAAGGGAACGCTATAAACCTCATTAGAAGCACCATATTACAGCTCTTGCAATTGAGGGGTTGTTTGGTGGATTGGCTCATAAGGATCCCCATGAGCATATAAGGATGTGTTGATGTTTGTGAGCCGTTCTCCTTTAATAAAATATCCCAAGAGTTGGTCTGGTTGAGTTTGTTCCCATTCTCTTTAATGGGAGAAGCATGTAAGTGGTTGGTCGAGTTGCCAAGAGATTCTGTCACTTCATGGGAAGAGCTTGTCACTGCATTCCAAGTGCGATTTTTCCCTCCTTCGAAGATGATGACACTTAGGGACATCATCCAAAGCTTCAAGCGTTTGGAGGGTAAGCTTCTCCATGAAACTTGGCTAAGATTCAAGAAGTTGGTGCTGCAATGCCCAACAACGTTTTACTGCAGTACTATTACCGAAGCCTTGATTCAGTGAACAAGGGAGTAGCTGATCAACTTTATTCGGGAGGTTTGATGCAATAACCCTACATTATAGCAACCCAAATGGTATGACCAAAATTAATCGGGAGTGGTACACCCGTGAAGATCAGGTCTCCCCTCTCATGTTTAAATTGACAAAGGAGCAGCTTGAAAAAGATCAAGAGAGGGACTAGGACATGGCAAAGATAATGACCCAACTTGACATTTTATCAAAAATGTCATGGGGGATGGTGCTAGGAGTGTCAATGTTGTGGGTGTGGATTGTGTAAACCTCGATGAGGCCAAGTTCGAAGCACTGTACAACAAGGAAGTGAACTTCCTAGCCAACCAAAGAGGAGGTTATCGTGCTAACTACCTGAGGCAGGGTGGTAACCAAGGTTGGAACAGGGACGAGGGCTGGAGAGATCGTGATAGAGAGTGGAGGGATCGTAACACCACTTGGAAAGAAAGAGATGGGGAGAAGGATAGATATGTTCCTGCCCACGAGCTTCAAAAGCCCAAAGATTCTGAGGGTGGCTGGTCTAGGGATATGCTCTCTCGTATTTTCAACAAGGTTGAAGGGTCCAATTAAATTTTGAAGGAAATGAAGGAAGATGTATCAACCCTTAACCATATGGTTACTTCTCATTTCATCTCTATCAAGCAGTTGGAGACACAAATGGGCCAAATTTCTTCTCATTTAAAGCCGAGACAACAAGGGGCTGCCTAGTGATACTATGGCAAACCCCAAAATGAAGTTTGAGCGAGGACTTGCGTCGTGCCACGACGTTAACTAAGGTGTTGCTTGGGAGGCGACCCAAGTTTTTAATTGCTTTCTTTTGTTTTTGGAATAATTGTGTGTTGATTGTGCAAGTGGAAGTGTAGAATGTGTTTGTAAAGTGCAGGTTGGCGAGCTTAATGTCCAATCGGCGACTCGCCAAAGAGGTCGGCGAGCACGACTTGGACCGCCATTGGACTCAAGAAATCAGAAAATGGAGTCTGTAAAACTCAGCGGACCCATGGACTAGTCGGCGGATCTCCGAACAGGTTGACTATCCCGACTTAGTCCGCCATTTGGACTCCCACATTAACTGGAGGTCCTGTAAAACTCAGCGAGGTAAGTACCCACTCGGCGTGTCACCGAGTGGTTCGGCGACGAAAATTAATGTCACCAAAAGGGTGAGAACTGGACAGTTTTTAAAAGGCCAGAGGTTTAAAAGTTCAAACTTATTCACATTCCCTCACTTTTTAACTTCACAAGATCAAACTCACACTTTATATTACATGTTTTCCCGCATTTTCTTGCTTTTTGGTCATTGATCCTATGTTGGAGTCAAACACTTTGCCGCCTAGCATTTTAATTCATATATTTAGCATCAAAGGTTTGTTTTCCGAACCCAAACTCATAAATTAGCGGTTAAACTCAATTGCATTGTTATAAATTGTTTTGAAGTGTACTGGGCCTCTCTGAATATGTATTTGTGTTCTTGTTTGCCAATTTTAATTTCAGAATCATTCCTAAAGTGATTAATTGTTTATTTCCTGAATTTCATGCTTTAAAATTGATCTAAATTATTGGGTTGTGCTTAATTGTTGTTGGGTCTAGTTGGGTGAAGTCTGAGTAACCCATATTTGTGCTAAATGAAGTGCTTTGCCTAATGATGGAGCGTTTGATGTCATTCTTAAGGGCTAATGTCGTCAAATGGCCAATTTTGGCCAACTCGGAGGAAAGCTGAGTACCCCGATGGCATGGGTCTTATGGGTCTGAGTTTAATTGAACAAGTGTACGGTTTGATTTTGTTTTTGGGGGCTGCGGGGTTGAATTTGGAAGTTGGGGTTGAAAATGGCACGTTGGGCAGTTTGGCGAGCTGGGTCGAGCTCGCCGAACCACTCGGCGGTTCGCCAAAGTTCCCCAAATCGCCTTTAATTTCATGCTTTAAGTGAGTTTGGTTCTGTAACTTTCGGCGAGAAGCCTGAGATCGCCGAAAGTCTTCCTTGATCGCCCTTTCTGCGCCCCTAACCCCTAAAATACATGGTAACTTTCGGTGGGCTAGTCAGTGCTCACCGAATAATGTCACTGATTCGCCGAAAGACGCCATTCCCATCACCGACATGCCATTTTTCTGGAAATATTTTAAGCCAATCCTTTCGGCTTCTACGAGTCTTTGTGTAACTTATTTTTTTGAAATTTTTCTTTGAATCATTCTAACTTATTTTGGTGTGTTTTGCAGATATGGCTAGAACTAATTTAGACATGTCGTGTAACGATCCTAAAATCTAGTTGGTGAAACTAGAGCTTAACGAGCTTCGTTGTGAGTTTAGTTTTGGGTTATGAGTTGTAAAGTGTTGTCCCGAGCTAGGTTGAGGGGTTTAGGGGTTAAACGTCAAGGTACGATTCCCCAAAGACCACCCAAAGGGTCCTTGAGGAGGACCCTTAGCATAACCCCCAAGACCCCAAGGAAACTTGAATGTTGCCAAAAATGTGGTGACTTACGGAGGGGGGACCATGCCTCGTAGGTCCAACCACGACTCGTAGACCTGTTCCGTGGGTCAAGTCCCTCAAATTTAACCCCCCAGTCATGAACCATACCCATGTAAGATGGTCTGTGTACCCATCCACAGTCCGTGGATGGGGTCTGTGGATCACACTTGTAAAAGCTGGTTTTGGTTCGGCTAAGGGGAGGGTGGTTTGGTAAATTATTTTTATAATTAGTTAAGTTAAGGGATGGATATTTTGGATTAATTATGGTATTTTAAGAGTAT
Source organism: Solanum pinnatisectum (assembly GCA_035578085.1). NCBI lineage: Eukaryota > Viridiplantae > Streptophyta > Magnoliopsida > Solanales > Solanaceae > Solanum > Solanum pinnatisectum. Next base: position 31,589,511 of record CM069079.1, on the reverse strand, counting down.
TAAAAGTATTAAACTCTATTTTCCAATTCATTATTTCAAAACTCAAAGTAGAACCCACCTCTTTTCTCAAAAGTTCTCTCTCTAGAAACCTCCATTTGAGGTGAAGGATTCAAGCTCTCAAGGTCAAGACCTCACCATTTTCACTCATGTTTTGTGGATTTCTTCTCTAAAAGGTATGGTAGTATTCTTCCTTGACTTAGTTTCTTTCAAGGAGCAAATTTCGAAGTTGTTTTCAAGTTTCCAAAGTTCCCCAAAATCCCTACTTTTCAATATATGCATGGGTTCAATTCCAAACGTTTTCAAAAGGCATTTAAGTGATGAATCATGGCTTAATTAATGTTTTAATGGTGCATTAAGATAATTTATTCTATGAACCCATGTTTTGCCCTAAAATCCTAAGTTGTGATTGGGAATTGGTTGATTATGAAAGTATGTTAAATTGTTTATGTTTATATTGAATTAGTTATTGAATCATGTTAATTCCCTTTTCTATTGTAGTATCTTAGATGTTTGGTATATGATTGATGTATAGCCTTGGAATGAAATTTCATGAAGGATCTATGTATGATTATGATGTGAAGTATATGTGTGTGATCTCAATGAAAGTGTTAGGATCATGTTTAGAATCTAATTGTGTTATGATTGAAAGCATATTCTCATTAACACTCATGAATGATGAAGATAGAATGTGAAGGGTTCTTCAATGTAATGTTGTATCTTGAATTGGTAGGCTTAGGCATCCTCTTCTTGTATAAATGAAAGTAATGTGATTGAGATCCTAATGTAATGGTGTGGTTGTTGTTGAAAGGCTATTCTCACAGGCACACACTCATGAATGAAGAATGAATGAATAATGTTTCTATGATAATGTTAATGATGATGGATCAATTGAAAGGCTATTCTCAATTGTACTATAATGAATGATAATGACATGTTGTGAAAGGACTTTCTCAAAATATGGAGATTCTTAGGTGAAAGGCTATTCTCATCTTTAAATCTATGAGCTATACAATGAATGAATATTGGGATAGGATGGATACTCATCAGTGAATTGAGGCGGAGTATCTAGTAAAAATCCCTATATCCCATTTTACTGAATGTTGGATTTGAGATGGATGCTCATCCGTGAGTTGAGGCGGGGAATCTATAACAATCTCTTATCCCATAATGAACTACTGTAATGAATGTTAAGTACTTCTTGGGGAATAATGCTAAGCACCGAGTGGATATGAATTGGGGTGGATGATCATCCGTGAGTTGAGGCGGAGTATATAGTAGCAACCTCTTGAGTTGGATGCTCATTCATGAGTTGAGGCGGGGTATCTAGTAGAAATCTCCCTATCCCATAACTATGTGCCTACATAGGTCTAGCTAGTGGATCCACTTAAGCTTAAAAAAATGGTCCTACCTTAGGCAAGTAGGAATCCCTTATCCGGTGAGGGTAACACCGGGATTCTATGAATTGCTCACATGGTCTATGTAGGTTAAGGTTTACCCCCACAAAGAATGTTAATGAACTATGACTTCTCAAGAATGCACTACTTAGTGTGGGTGGTACTATGGGATGCCATCCATGCATGCCACAAGTAGGCTTCGAGAGTAGTCTTGGTGCGTTCCTTATGATGAAATGTTAAATGAAATTGATGGGCTCTTATGATGATAAAATGAGAATGTTGGTCTAATGTTTAATGAATAAATGTGCTCTAAATAAAGCTAATGAATAATGTTGACTTATATGCTTAAATGAGATGATGCATGTTATACTTGGATTGTATTATGAGTTACTCAAATACAATTCACAAGTATGACTTAGGGTTGTCCAAAGAAGTACTTAGTGTGAGTAGTAGTATGGGATGCTACTCAAACATTTCACAAGTATGACTTAGGGTTGTCCTAGATGTTGGTCCTAATGTGATGTTATGACCTATGAAATGTTTATGTCTCTTATGTATGAATATTGTTTAAGGATGGAAAGGATGAATGGTAAGTTCACTTTTTTTGGCCTTAATGTGGTACCTAGTGTTGATGGTGGTATAGGACTCTATTCATACATTGCACAAGGTATAGATTGGGGTTACTTATGGTGAAATGTTAATATGATGGAATGAGTTATATGTGATTATGTTCTAATATGATGAAATGAGTTTTATGGTTGCTTATGTTCTAATGTGGTGAAATGACTTGTATGTTGGTTGTGTTTGTATATTATGCCTCTTATACTCATGTTCATGAATGTTTTCTCAAATTTGCATAAAGCATGATTTCTAAAGAAAATGTCCGTTTTAAGCATAGTTTTTGCATGAATATCATACTTAGTACTTTATGTGCTAACCCATATTTCTTCATTCTTACCAAAGTGTAGGGTTTGGAGATGTGATGTCCTATACTTGGAAGATAGGTTCCTAAGGAGCTTGGAGATGAAGACTTGGTGAGTCCTCATAGTTTCAAGGAAAAAACCCACTATGTTCCCTTTATGTCTTTCATTGTATGTTTAGAGTCTCTGTATGGGCTATATCCCAAAGTTGTATTCAAAGTATTAGATGGTTGGATACATAGTATGGAAAGTCTTCCGCTTGCTTTTATGAAAAATGGTTTCGATTGTAACGAAAAGTTTTAATTCTGCCTTATTTTTCTATGTTCTTATGTCTCAAGAATGCTATGAGGCTTGTATAAGACCCCTTCAGGGTCGAGTACGCCGTGTCACATCTAGGGGGTAGCCTTGGGTCATGACAAATATGGTATCAGAGCACAAGATTTTGGAATGGTCTTAGGATGTCTCAAACCACATCTAGTAGAGTCTTGTTCATTGTGTGAAACGCACCACATTTATGAATAAGAGGTTATTGGATGTTAGGAAAGTCTCACTTCTTCATTCTTCAAGTTGTGCCATAGAGTTTAACTCTATAATGTTTCTCTCTTATTCCTTATCAGATGGTCTTTAGAATGTGACCAGTTGAAAGGCTTATGCTAGAAGGAGTGAGGGAGAAAGGTTGGTTGTGATGCCAATTATGCCTATGTGACTTGTTAGATTTGAGATGATAGATTGTGATGTTATCTTTAGTATGAATGAGTTCTATATGATTATGTTTAGTTGATGGTAGAACCCGACTTAGTCATGATGAGTTTTGAGGTGATGTTGTTAAGATTTTGTATAGGCTTTCTCCCAAGGGGAGATAATGTGCTTAGATAGCAAAGTTGTTGAGTATCCTTGATGTTAATAAGTTAGGATTGCTTGAAATTCTCACCTTAAGAGGTGTAGCGAGTTTGAGAAGTTTGGACCCGGTGTGGTAAACTCATATGAGACCTTGAGTGGTGTTGGTAGGGTTGTTTGTGAGCAAGAGTTGCTTAATGAGGACCTTCCTAGTTTAAAAACACTGGTATATGATAGTTCCTTATAGATTATGAATGTTGTATTGAGGTTCCTATGTTATTTTCATGTTAGCCTTAGTTGGGTTTACTCCTAAGTGGGGGATAGTATGTTGAATAGTAAGGTTGTGGAGAGTTCCAATATCCTCATTCTCTTTCTTTCTATGCCTATTCAAGCCTAAGACAAAGAGTTCCTTTTTGGCTTGTTTCATGTTTTTGGAGTCATGTGTGACTGTGTTTCCATGGTCTCCTTATGTTATGCATGTTATTGATGAGTTTATGTTTAAATGAGAAATTGATTTTTATGATTTATGTTCCTCATGTTGATATGCATTTAATATGAGTTGTCTATTTGCTTCATTAGGTGATGTGCTTTTAAGAGAAACTGCATAATGTGCCTAAAGATGTTATGATCAGCATGGTGTGAGTTTGAGAATGAAATTCCTCCAATGAAATGTGAAATGTTGAAGTTATGATGCATTATGAGTTTGTAGATGTAGTTCCTACTTTCTTGTATTGCATTGAGCTTATTGATATGGAGTTAATGTTCCTCCAAGTTTTGTGCATTGTTTATAATGTTTCATGCATGATGGGCTACTAGTCATGAGTCGTTAATCCCTTAATGTGTTTAAAGTGTCATTCGAGGACAAATGTTCCCAAGTGGGGGATGATGTCGACCCTAAAATCTAGTAGGTGAAACGAGAGCTTAACGAGTTTTGTTTTGAGTTTAGTTTTGGGTTATGAGTTGTAAAGTGTTGTCTAGAGCTAGGTTGAGGGGTTTAGGGGTTAAACGTTAAGGTATGACTCCCCAAGGACTACCCTAAGGGTTCTTGACGACGACCCTTAGCATCACCCCCCAAGACCCCAAGGAAACTTGAATGTTGCCAAAAATGTGGCGACCTACAGAGGGGGACCATGCCCCATAGGTCCAACCACGACTCGTGGACCTGTTCCGTGGGTCAAGCCCCTCAAATTCAACCCCCTAGCCACAAACCACACCCAGCATGATAGCCCGTCGACGCATCCACGGTTCATGGATGGGATCTGTGGATCACACCTGTAAAAGCTGGTTTTGGTTCGGCTAAGGGGAGGGTGGTTTGGTAAATTATTTTTATAATTAATTAAGTTGAGGGATTGTTATTTTGGTTTAATTATGGTATTTTAAGAGTATTAGAAGTATTAAACTCTATTTTCCAATTCATTATTTCAAAACCCAAATTAGAACCCACCTCTCTTCTCAAAAGTTCTCTCTCTAGAAACCTCCATTGGAGGTGAAGGGTTCAAGCTCTCAAGATCAAGACCTAACCATTTTCACTCAAGTTTTGTGGTTTTCTTCTCTAAAAGGTATGATAGTCTTCATCCTTGACTTAGTTTCTTTCAAGGAGCCAATTTCAAAGTTGATTTCAAATTTCCAAAGTTCCCCAAAAACCCTAGTTTTCAATCTATGAATGGGTTCAATCCCAATCGTTTTCAAAAAGCATTTAAGTGATGAATCATGGTTTAATTGATGTTTTAATGGTGAATTAAGATGATTTCTTCTATAAACCCATGTTTTCCCCCAAAATCCTAAGTTGTGATTTGTGATTGGGAATTGGTTGATTATGAAAGTATGTTGAATTGTTTATGTTTATATTGAATTAGTTATTGAATCATGTTAATTCCCTCATCTATTGTAGTATCTTATATGTTTGAGTTGTGATTAATGTATAGCCTTGGAAGGAAATTTCATGAAGGATCTATGCATTATTATGATGTGAAGTATATGTGTGTGATGAAAGTGGTATGATCATGTTTAGAATGTAATTGTGTTATGATTGAAAGTATATTCTCATTAACACTCATGAATGATGATGATAGAATGTGAAGGGTTCTTCAATGTAATGTTGTATCTTGAATTGGTAGGCTTATGCATCCTCTTCTTGTATAAATGAAAGTAATGTGACTGAGATCCTAATGTAATGGCGTGGTTGTTGTTGAAAGGCTATTCTCACACACACACACTCATGAATGAAGAATGAATGAATGAAGTTTCTATGATAATGTTAATGATGATGTATCAATTTAAACGCTATTCTCAAATGTACTGTAATGAGGTTATAATGGCATGTTATGAAAGGACTTTCTCACAATATGGGAATTCTTAGGTGATAGGCTATTCTCATCTTTGAATATATGAGCTATCCAATGAATGAATGTTGGGATGGAATGGATGCTCATCCATGAGTTGAGGCGGAGTATTTAGTAACAACCCATATATCCCATTTTAATGAATGTTGGGTTTGAGATGGATGCTCATCTGTGAGTTGAGGCAGGGTATCTAGTAACAATCTCTTATCCCATAATGAACTAATGTAATGAATGTTAAGTACTCCATAAGTACTCCATGGGGACTAATGCTAAGCACTAAGTGGATATGAATTGGGGTGGATGCTCATTAGTGAGTTAAGGCAGAGTATCTAGTAGCAACCTCTTGAGATGGATGCTCATCTGTGAGTTAAAGCGGGGTATCTAGTAGCAATCTCCCTATCCCATAACTATGTGCCCACATAGGTCTAGCTAGTAGATCAACTTAAGCTAAAACCAATGGTCCTACCTTAGGTAAGTAGGAATCCTTTATCCGGTGAGGGTAACACCGGGATTCCATGAATTGCTTACATTGTCTATGTCAGTTAAGGTTTACCCCCACAAAGAATGTTAATGAACTATGGCTTCTCAAGAATGCACTACTTAGTGTGGGTGGTAGTATGGGATGCCATCCATGCATGCCACAAGTAGGCTTCGAGAGTAGTCTTGGTGTGTTCCTTATGATGAAATCTTAAATGAAATGAATGGGCTCTTATGATGATATAATGAAAATGTTGGTCTAATTTTTAATGAATGAAGGTGCTATAAATGAAGCTAATAAAGAATGTTGACTTATATGCTTAAATGAGATGATGCATGCTATACTTGAATTGTATTATGAGTTACTTCCTTGTCATGACTTATTGAATATGAATGTGCCTTGTCTATGATGGCTCCAAAGGAGTACTTAGTGTGAGTAGTAGTATGGGATGCTACTCATACATTGCACAAATATGACTTAGGGTTGTCCTAGATGTTGGTCCGAATGTGATGTTATGACCTATGAAATGTTTATGTCTCTTATGTATGAATATTGTTTAAGGATGGAAAAGATGAATGGTAAGTTCACTTTTTGTGGCCTTAATGTGGTACCTAGTGTGGATGGTGGTATGGGACGCTATTCATGCATTGCACAAGGTATAGCTTGGGGTTACTTATGGTGAAAGGTTAATGTGATGAATGGGTTATATGTGATTATGTTCTAATATGATGAAATGACTTGTATGTTGGTTGTGTTTGTATATTATGCCTCTTATATTCATATTCATGAAGGTTTTCTCAAATTGGAATAAAGCATGATTTCCAAAGAAAATGTCCATTTTAAGCATAGTTTTTGCATGTCTATCATACTTAGTACTTTATGTGCTAACCCATATTTCTTCATTCTTACCAAAGTGTAGGGTTTGGAGATGTGATATCCTATACTTGGAAGATAGGTTCCTAAGGAGCTTGGAGATGAAGACTTGGTGAGTCCTCATAGTTTCAAGGAAAAAACCCACTATGTTCCCTTTATGTCTTTCATTGTATGTTTAGAGTCTTTGTATGGGCTGTGTCCCAAAGTTTTATTGAAATTATTAGATGGTTTGAGACATAGTATAAAAAGTCTTCCGCTTGCTTTTATGAAAAATGGTTTCGATTGTAAAGAAAAGTTTTAATTCTGCCATATTTTTCTATGTTTTTACATCTTAAGAATGCTATGAGGCTTGTATGAGACCCCTTCGGGGTCGAGTACGCTGTAACACCCCAGAAATCTAATGACCTAAGCTAGAGCCTATCATGTAGTCTAGTGTCCTAAAAAGGGTTAACGTAAAGATAAGAGTCGTAAAATAACTTCCCTAACTTAGTATTAGGGTTTTATTGCCAAAATGTCAAGGCACGACTCCCTAGGACCCTCGAAGGGTCCTTGAGAAGGACCCAAGGGAAGGTCCAAAAAGCTGTAAAATACAACATGAACCACGTTTGGGCACCGACGAGCCGTGGGTGGAACCACGTTCCCTGGTTAGGAGGCATGGTTCGAGACTTAGTATTCCCACGTTGGTCCCCCAATTTTCCCTATCTGACCCAAACCACGGCCAGCCAGGATGGTCCGTGGACCCATCCAAGCTTTGTGGTTAGGGGTTCGTGGATCGAGCCCTGTGTTGCTGCCTAGGTTCGACCTCAGTGGGGGTAGTTTAGTAAATTTCTAAATAAATTAATAAGGGGTAGGGACAGTTATTATTAGTTATTTTAAGTATATTAAAGTACTTTTAACTATTAAATAAATCATTTAACTCCTCACAACTCACAAACTCAAATTCAACCAACTTCCCTCCCAAGAATATTCTCTCCCTAAACTCCATTAAAGAACAAAGAAGAAGGTCAAGATTAGGGTTCAAGCTCCAAGCTTTTCACTCCAATTTCGTGTATAGATCTCCCTAAGGTATGGATGCTTTTCATTCTTGGGTAGTTATCCCCAAAGAAGTCCCTTCAAAGTGTGTTTTTAAGACTTTCTAAACCTAGGGTTTTTACTCTAGTCATGGGTCTCCTTCCAAAACAATTTCTATCGTTCAATTATGATCTATTATAATTAATTATGATGGTTTATGGTTAGATTATTGAAGTATTGATGGATTTTGCCATGATTTCCCTTTCTTCCTAAATTGTAAACTAAGGTGTGACTTGATTGGCCATGGAAGTTGATAATTGATTATGTTTATGTTTATTAAGTTGTTGAATCATGAAATCTCTCTATCTAATGATATAATTCTAGAAGTTAGGGTTAATGTTGGTTCATGTCCTTAAAGGGCAATTGGCTAGGGTTTGCATAGGCTGATGTTAATTGTATATGAGTGTGTGATTTACTTAGATAGTAATGATCCTATATCTAATGTGTAATTGCGGTATTGATGCAAGATCCTTCTTCCCTAAACTCTTACACTTGATTAAGCATGAAGTATGTATATATGTTTATGATAAGCTTGTTGTGTTGATTTAAAGGAAATTCTCATGATCACAATACGACTACAAGGTGAAAGGTTTACTCACTTGCTAGTGTTTCTAAAGTGAAAGGAGCATTCTCACTTAAGGAACCTATGAGCTATTATGACGATATCTGGGCATGAGTGCCTAGTGTATTCTTTTATGAATGTGAACTTATGTGGGCATGCGTGCCTAGTGTATTCTTTTATGAATGTGAACTTAAGTAAAGACTTAACATAACTCTTAAAGGGAATTATGCTTAGCACTTAGCGGATATGAGTATGTGATGGGTTCCTTCACGTTAGTAGTTGGGTTCCCAATATGGTTATCTCATGAGATGGAAACCTCCACTTTAGTAGTCAAGGTTTCTAGAAGCAAGCTCCCTATCCCATAATTATGTGCCCACATAGGTTTTAACTAGTGGATCGACCTAGAAGCTATTATGAAAGTTCTACCTTAGGTAAGTAGGACACCTCTTTCCTGTGTGGGGGTAGAACACCGGATTCCATGTAGCTCACATGGTCTATGTCGGTTAAGGCTAATCTTCCCTATATGATATGAATATGAACTATGATAAGAACATGAACTTTAATTATGACTTCTTAAGGGGTACTACTTAGCATGAGTGGGGGTACGGGACTTCACTTAGGCATTGCACAAATAGACTCTAAGAGGGGTCACAGTGAGGTTCTCTTATGTTATGAAGGCTTATGAATTATGTATGAAAGGTATGTATGAATGTAAAGGTTGAGTTCACTTGTTACAAGTTATGAATGTGAATGACTCCTTACTTATGTATGTTGGATATGAATAAGGTAAAGTAAGATATGTATGTTATGGGTGGCCTAAATGTGATACGTGGCATTTGGTAGGGTTATGGGATCTTAACTTTGCATTGCACTAGCAAAGCTTTGGGTTGCTTATATGTTGGTTTGACTTATGTTGCTTCTTAAATGTGCATTATGGCTTCCAAACTTGATAAAGGCATGATTTCAACTAAATGTCCCTTTTATTCATGTTTTAAGGATTTTGTGCATGGCTTCCATACTTGGTACATTATTTGTGCTAACCCATATTTTCTACATTCTATGAGTGTAGGTTTCGGCCGTTGATATATACTACTCTCTTCAAGTGAAGCTTGGGTTAACTATTCCCTGGGCTTGGTGAGTCCTCAAGTTCGAGGACAAGATGTTTCCATTTTCTAGCTTTTATGTACTTTCCACTTTTGGGACTATATTGATGTAAAAAGGCTTTTGACCCTATTTGTACTCTTTATGTACTAGATGGTGATTGAGGCAAGTCTAGATTCCTAGTTTCCTTTATGAAGAAGAAGTTGACTTCTATTGTAAAAGTTTTAAATTTTCCGCAATTATTCTTTGTCTTTATGTTATGATGATGCTAAGGACTTGTACGAGACCCCTTCTGGGTCATGTAAGCCATGTTACTCCTATGGGGTAGCCCCGGGTTATGACATATGACATATGTCGTGTCAGTAGTGACATACCGCCATAAAGAGCATGGGGCATAGCCATCAACGAGGGGGCAACTACCCTTCTAAAAGGAAGGAAGGAACCTCCAAGGAGGTAAAGGCCGAGGCCAAAGTCTGTGATTACGGAGCCTGACTCCGGCAGAAAGAGTCCTTTGACTGACAAGGATGACCAACTTGATGCGGCCGCCTCCCAAGCAGAAAAAGCCAGTGCCCTTCGAACATGACTTGACTCATTTGCCAATCAAATGAGCAGAAATTCAGGCTAGGTCTTGCTAAGATGTATCTAGAGCTCCAAAGGTTACACCTCCTGCTGCAAATACAGTGCTAGCTCTGGCACAAACGGTGCTTTTAGTGCCACTGATTCAGGGTCCTCCTCCCCGGCTCAATAGACTAAAAGCCGACTGGTTGAGGGCGATTCTCAAGAAGAAGTTGCTCGGGAGGAGCTAATTCAAACTCCTCCAGTAAAATAAGAACAACCCCGACGTTCAACCCCCCATTTTTACCATTAGCAAGAACTTATTTCAGTTGCATATCATAAGGAATTCGAACAACTGCTTCAAATATAGTATTAGGAAGTATCGCTTGTGGAACCTCAATTTCCACGGGCTTATTAGCTAAATGGCAATTGGTACATACAATACACCAGTCGCTTCGTGGATTTTCATAACCCTACTGTGCAAAAATGGGATATGCACTTGAAATGGACGTCCGGGTTAAGATATATATCATGGGCGTATAGAGGTCGAGTAAACTCCGGAGGAGGCATACAGAAGGAGAGTAGCTTCGGTAGATGCATCCCCAGAAGTGGACATTGATTTTATACCTGTAGAGGCATCTTTGCCTACTCCAGCCTCTGGGACTTCAGGTACTTCTACTTCCTCCCAGACTCTTGGTGCTTCTACTGCTTTCCAGCCCACTAAGATCACTCAGGGCATGATCCTGACGATGGGGCACTTAGCCCAATCTGCAGATGTGAAGGCTACCCTATTGGAGGCTATTGTACCGTGGATGATTAAGAATGCTATCATAGCTGCATTTACACCCCTCCGAGCATCTATTGACACTCTCACTGTAAGAGTAGAGACTTGTAAAAGTCGACAAGGGACAATTCAGAGGTGACGGCTTTGAAAGCCAATGTTATAGATTTGAGGAAGAATGTGGACTACTTGAAGTCCACTGACTTCACTTCTCTTTTTGAGGCAGCTGAGATTGAGGGTATCCTGGAGGTTCTGAGATTCCTCCATCTATCACTGGAGACGTACCTATGGAGGATGTGGTAGCTGATGCATCAGAGGCAGAGACCGATAAGGTGCAACTTGGGGAGAGAGATGATGTGATATGATGATCTGGCAACCTAGAGGATGTGATGTTTAAGACTGCCCGCCAGTCCTCCTTGAGAGACACCACCATGGTTGGATCTAGTGGAGCTAGTACTACTGATGTTTCACCGAGCACTGATGCCCTGATAGATGGAGCAACTGTGTAGACAAGACTTTTCTTTACCTCTCCCTCTGTCATCTTTATTGACTTTTTACTATTTTGTTGCATTTAAGGACAAATTTCTTTTATTTGTGGTGGGGTGAGGTATTTCCATACCTACCTCTTGTGATTATTATTTTTGTTTATATATTGGTTTTTTTGTGCTATAAATTGTGTTTTGACACTGTTTTGTGGATGTTTGAGCTTATGGCTCCTTGTTTTGAATGTAAATGGTTTTGAACCATCCAAAAATTTTGCCACCTCTTATGTGTTTGATTGTGGATGTTCTTGTGCAAATTTGAGTGTCGGTTATGATCAATACCGATGACTTGAATAGTGCTCTTAATCGAACAAAAATGAATGCGCAATTATGATGAGGACAAATGAAGTTGCATAGACAATATGTGAACTTTTTGCATCTCGTTGTGACTAGCCAGTTATCGAATAGAGTCTTTTGTCATGAACATTGCACACTAGTGAAAGTGTGGAGTCTTGTTTGATATTGGTGCCAATGACTTGTGTGCTGATCTTGCCGTGAACCTTGTGTGATGACACCTATAATTTTCCCCGTTGGTCCGGTTGACTAAGAGATGCAAACTCTTGAAATGATCTTAGGCAAAAAATTTGAAGAGTGACACAATTTGACAATATACCTCTTTTGTGGCCAACCTTGTGAGATATGTGAATCTTGCTTGAACCCCTTTGAGCCTTGTCCTTTTCTTGGAAGAAACTTGATGAAATTGTAACCCCTCTATATCCATTCACCCATAATCCTCATGAAGTGTGGTTTGTTTGAATAGCCAACTTAGGCCAAAAGCCTAAGTTGGGGCTGTGGTGAAAAGAGAAGGTGAATCAAGAAATGTGAAGAAGTGCCCCTTAATCCATGGACTTGAAAATGCTGGAACCCTTCCATACAAAAAAAAAAAAAAATAAGAAAGAAAAATAAAAAGAATGAAAAAGTTGGGATATAAAGTGGTGAAAGTCGCAAAAGAAATAGGGTGTCTAGTAGTCCATGAGAAGTGAATAATGGGTTGAACTTTGAGCATGAATAAAAATGCAAAAGAAAAGGAATGAAAGTTGTTCATACCATATTTTATGAGGATAGCAGCGACTGAGCCTAAATGACAATACCTTTACACTCAACCTCGTTACAAGCCTTGAAAAGACCTTTTTTTTTTTTATCTTGAATGAGCTGAAACAAATGTTGGCTGGAAAATAAGGGCAAACTTATGGGTGAAGTCATGCATGTGTTCTTCTTTTTGAGTGTGAGAGTTTGTGATTTCGGAGCTATAAATTATTGAACAATTGTGTGTAAATATGGAATCATCTTTGTGTGAGGGCATTTGAGTACCTTTGTTGAGCTTGAACTTGCATTTAAAGCAAGTATTGTGAACTTGAGAGTCTTTGATAATGGTGAGTCACAACTTGAATCTTTGAGTGCACAATTGATCCTTGCATGAGTAAGTTGAGTCTTGTTGTGTGCATTCATGATTGAGTCTTTTGTAGCACTATTTGACACATCCTTTTTAAACTGCTTAACTTGAGTTTTACTTGAGGACAAACAAAGTTTAAGTTGGGGGGGGGGGGGGTTGATGAGTCCAAGATTTGGACTCATTTAGGGATTTATTTATATGGGTTTAGTGTCCTCAAATGTTTATTTTGTGCCAATAACTGATGTAAAACCCTTGATTTCCAGGTATATGGATTAACGAACAAAGCAAGGACATTAAGTTGCAAAAAGGAACAAAGCGAGCTGAAAGAATGAAGAAAATAAAGCCTGGTGAGCACTAAGTCCACTTGGTGAGTCACTGAGTGGCTATTTGACCGCCTAAAGTTCCAATGTGCCAAGCCCTGAAGGAAAAATCCAAGTTGACGGAGAAAAAGAGCAGTCGGTAGATCACCGAGTTGTTCTGCGATGCAGTGTTAGATCACCCAAAGTTACAGACCTTGTGGATGCTGAATGCCAAGGCAAAAGGGCGATTGAAGTGACCAAAGGGTGGCTCACCGAGTGGTTCGGCGAGCCCGACTTACTTCGCCGAGTGACTCACCGCAGTACATTTTTGGCAACTATAAATACATTTTTGAACATTTAGTTTAGTATCAAAATTCATATTTTTTTAGTCTATTATTGAGTTTTGAACTGGAGACAAGTTTTCTTTAGTTTTTCCTAAGCTTTAAAGAATTGAAATTTTTCACTTTTGAGAAATTAGAAGTAGGTCTTTGAGATTTTTTGAATTGGAACATTATATAGACGAAATCAATCTTACCCAGTTGTTGAAAACTCAATTTGGTAACGATTTTTATCTTTTTATAATGTCTAGCTAAAACCCCAATTATTGGGGTGTGATTATTGACTGATTTAGCTTATGGGTATTGCTAATTGTTAGTTTAAATGCTATTTGGAAGTGAGTTCAATAATTTATTGTGGGTTAATTTAAGAAATGTAGTTGCAAATGTGATTCTACCTTTGTGTTCTTGGCTTGCTTGAGAGAGAGGTTTTAGAACTAAGGTGTTTGATTGATGGTCTGTGCATATTGGGTTGACCTGGGTTCAGTTCGAGAGAGTGAATCCTAAAACCTATTCCACACATTCAGCTCGAAAGAGTGAATGGACTAAGGTGTGGGCTATTCTTATTTTGCATGCTTATTGATGTTTGAGAGAAATCAACTTGATTCGGGGTAAACTATTCGAGAGAAAGTTTATATCCTCTATAGCCTAGCTTACTCACTGATATTTAGATATTTTCTAATAGTTGCAATTACCCATTTGTCCATATTAGCCTACAATCGAATCACATCCCAAGAACCCGTCTCATTATTGTTAATCATATTGTTTGATGTTGTTTGCAGTCGATAATTCAAAACCAAAACCCCTATTTGACATTCGTGTCACCTCCTGATTTGAATGATGTTTTTATTAGTACATTTTTATTTCGATGACTGATTTGAGCATATTCATACTTCTCTATTGAATCTTAAACATGTACCGCCCCTTGTGGGATTCGAACCCAACTCATTTAGTTGGGTTTTATACGGACTACCGATCGTTGACACTTAGAATTGGATGAAGTGTCCTTGAAACGTTAATCAGTAGTCTCTAGTAGCAACCTATAATTCCAAACTACGTGATCCAATGGGATTGCCTTAATTGGCATAGCTAGTGGTCCACCTATAGCATATGATATCATACAGAGTTATACCTTGGCAAATAGACTCTCTTTTTTCGATGTGAGATTTACATTAGATTCCATGTTATAGCTTGCATGGTCTATTATCGGTTAAAGCTAATATCCTACAAAATGAACTAAATTATGTTCAAGGGTTTTATGAAGCTTCATTAAGTTTTAAGATGCATTGACCATATTCATGATTTATGATTCTTTTTTGCAAAGTTTTACTATGCTTAGCTTGGTCATGCATACCATGTTTCCGATTATTTCCTCTAATGATCATGTTTCATATTTCATTGCATATGCCTTATAATTACTACATATCATGTACTAATACATACGTGTTCCTACATTGTTTAACTAATGTAGGGTCTGGCGATCTTCCTCCTCTCACTCGTGGCTAGTTGCTTGACCATTTAATGTTCAAGAGTTGGTAAGTCCTAATGTTTTGAGGACCATGTCACATTTACTTTCCTTTCATATTCTTTAGTTTTCGGATGTTGTACATAATGAGTCCGAGATTTCAACTTATTTAGGGCTTTGTTTGATAGTATAAGTGTCCTCAAATAACTAATTTATGCTCTAAACTGATGTTAAAATATTGATTTGCAGCTGTGAAGGCAAAGGAGCAAGGCAAGGACATGACAGGACAAAAAGGAACTAAAAAAGCTGAATAAGTGAAGAAAAGTGATCTTGGTGATCGCCAAGACCACTCGGCACACAGCCAAGTGGCTCTTTAGCTCGCCCAAAGTTCCAGCGTACCATCCATGGGGAAAAACCAAGTTGGCAACAGAAATGGGCAGTCGCCGATCCACTCCGCGACAACAAGTTGGATTGCCTAAAATTACAAGACCTGGGAGATTGATGACCAATTCAAAATGGCGATCGAAGAGAGCCAAGGGCGGATCGCCAAACCACTCAACGAGGTGCGAATTATTCCGTTGAATGGACTTTCAGGCCAAAAATTATGCAACTATAAATTGGAATTTAAAAGGAAATTTGAAGAGTTCTAATCCCCAAGTTTTAGAGTTAGAGTTTTCTCTTAGCTTTTCAGTTTTTATTGTAGACTTTGAGGATTCCTAAGCTTAATTTTGTGGATTTGCAAGTGAATTTTTGAATTTAACCATTGGAGAACATTGTAAAGGCTTGGAGACTCTTACCCAGCTGATGGCCAATTGAGTTGGTAATTACCTTTTTATGATGTTTAGCTAAAAACCCAATTCTTGGGGTGTGATCATGTGATTATGGGCTGAATTAGCTTATGGGTATTGTTATATATTGATTTTAATGTTTAATTGAATTGGGTTTAATTGTTAGTTGTGTTTTAATCTATGAATTGTAGCTGCAAATGCAATTCTAGTATAGAGTTCTGGGCTTGCTTGAGAGAGAAGTTTTAGAACCAAAACTTTCGATGATTGTAGTTATAGGATTGATATGTATTTAGCTTGAAAGAGTAAATTCTAAATCTGATTCTACCCATCTAGCTCGAGAAAGTGGATGAATTATGATGTAGGTTGTTCTTATTTGCTAATCTTGTTGATGTTCGAAAGAAATCACTTGAATCGTAGTAGTTGTTCGAGAGAAAAGCATTGTACCTATAGTCTAGCCTACCCACTGATATTTAGCTATGTGTTAGTAATTTCAATTACCCATACAGTGAAATTTTTTCCTATAATCGATCACATTCTGAGAATTCCTCTCTATATTATTATTTCCCTCTTGTTTGACTGTGTTGTAACTGCTAATTGACAATCCAACCCCCCGATGGCCACCACGAGTCGTGGTGCCACCCATGGTTGGTGAGGCATTCCACTCCCAAAAGTGCCAAGCCAAGGCTTCCCTTCACGATCTACTACACGGCTCGTGGTCATGACCACGAACCATGGGAAGGCTCATGGGGTTGCCTTAGCCTTATGGGAGATGTGCCAAGTTAGAGGAGCTACTGGTCAAGGGACCACGGGCACCCCCACGAGTCGTGGTTCCCTTGATGAATGATGAATGGGTTTGTGAAGACCCCTTAGGCGTGTGGGAGGCAAGGCTTTGAAGCCTAGGTACTGCCTCAAGACCACGACCTTCACCATGACTCATAGTCTTGACCACAGACTGTGCGAGGTCTCATGGTCATACCTTCAACTTTAGAGCCCAAGACCCCGAAGCCATAGCCACTTCCTAAGGACCACGGGTAGGACTATGACTCGTGGTCTTGACCACGACTCGTGAGGCCCTCTTGTGGTGCCTAGGAGTAGGCTACCTACTTAGGGGAGTTTTTGTAAATTCCTATTTAATTAGTTATTTTATGGGGTGGGTCGATTTTAATTGTTTTATTTCATAGATATAAATGATTTTAAGTCTTTAAACACCCCATTTACTTCAATATAACCAAAGATCCAAATCAAACCAAAAGTTCTCTCCCTCACAAAATTTCTCTCTCTAAAAACCTACATTGAAGAAGAAAAAGAAGTGGAGGCAAGGGCTTGAAGAACCAAGGTCTATCTACTCAAATTTAGGGGAAAACTCCATTAAGGTATGGTGGCTTTTCATCTATGGGTATCTTTCACCTATAGAGTCCCTCCAAAACTAGATTTCAAAGTTTTCAAGTTCCCCAAAAGTTAGGGTTTCACTCTAAGTCATGAGTTCCTTCTTCAAATAGTTTCAATGGTTTAATTATGAAGTATTATGATTGGATTAATGTCTAATTGATGTTTTATGATGAAAATACTCCAAAAATCCATGAATTTCCTAAATTACTAAATTGTGACTTCATGATGTCGGTTGATTGATTATGGAAGCATGTGAATAGGTTATCTGTATATTGATTTAGTTTATTGAATTATGTCATTATTCATGCCTAAATTGTAGTAATTCTTGGTGTGTGGGTGACTTGTGATTCATGGCCTTGAAGGGCAAAGTGTGAAGAATTGATGTATAATCATGATGCTATGTATATGCTTTGTGATTTCAATGAAAGTAATGTGATCATGTCTAGAATGCAATTGTGTTATTATTGAAAGTTTATTCTCAATTTAATTAACACTTATGAATGATGATGATATATGTGAAAGGTTTCTTCAATGTAACGTTACATGTTGAATTGGTAGACTTAGGGCATCCTTTTCTTGTGTAAATGAAAGTGATCTTGATTTAAGTACCTTGAATTGGTAGGCTTAGGGCATCCTCTTCTTGTGTGACTAATGTATCTTGACTTAATGAACAATGAATCGGTAGACCTAATGTTGGTACCCCATTCGTAAATGATAAATGAAGTATCCTAAGGCTGTGTCTTGAACCGGTAGACCTAATGGTAGTAGCCCTTCATGATGATTCTAGGAACTAATGTAATGATGAACCTTGAATCGGTACACCTAATGGTGGTGGCCCTTTCTTGAGGATTCAGTTAGTTATCCTCATAATGTACCTTGAATCGGTAGACCTAATAGTGGTGGCCCTTTCATGTGTAATGTACTTTGGGTCGGTAGGCCTTATGTTGGTAGCCCTCTCAAGTACAATAATGTTAATGTGAATGAACTACTCTATGGGAATGAAGGCTAAGTACCGAGTGGATATGGTAAAATGGAAGCTCTCCCTACGTTAGGCCGGGTTTCAGTGAACATCTTTCTTATCCCATAACTATGTGCCCACATAGGATTTTAGCTAGTGGATCACCTAAAAGCTAATACATTTAGTACTACCTTATCCAAGTAGGACACCTTCTTTTGGTGTGGGGTTACATGACACCGGATTCCATGGTTTGCTCTAATGGTCTGTGTCGGTTAATGCTTACTCCCATCATGTGAGATAGGTGCTATGGTTACTTGAGAGGTTCTATGAAGTGTGAGTGGTATTATAGAATGTCATTCATACATTGCACGAGTAGGCTTTGAGAGGGCTATGGTGTGATTCTCCAATGTCTTAATGTCTAATGAATGAATGTACACTTAATGAAGCTAATGAGAATGTTAACTTGAATGCTTAATGTAATGATGCATGCTTTACTTGGATTGTATTATGAGTTACTTTGCTTGTCATGACTTATGAAACGTATGTGTTCCTTATGCATGAGTATTGATTAAAGGTGAGTAATAAAGAATGGTACGTTCATTTAAAGTGGCCTCAAAGTGGTACTTAATAGGAATAGTAGTATGGGATGCTATTCTTACATTGCACAAGTATAGAGTAGGGTTACTTAAGGTGAATATTCTAATGTGATGTAATGACTTATATGATGATTATACTTGTATCTTATTCCTCTTATACTAATGTACGTGATGCTTCTAAAAAAATTGGCAAATTGCATGGTTTTAACCAAAATGTCCTCTTTAAGCATGATTTTTGCATGGTCATCATACTTAGTACATTTTTGTGTGCTAACCCATATTTCTTCTATTTTTCTATAAAGTAAAGGTTCTGGCAATTGCATTGATTTCTTCTTGTTCAAGCTTGAGTTGACTATTCATCAAATTTGTGGTATATCCTCATGGATCCGAGGACAAGTGCTTTATTGTCATTTCATTTCCTCATTGTACTAGCCACTTATTAGAGTTTCTATTGTAAGGGTCGTGACCCTAGTTTTGATTCAAATGTACTAGATGGGAATGTGAGACAAGTAGACTTCCGCTGTTATAAATGAAGTTTTTCGATTGTACGGATTTAAAAAGAGTTTTAAATTCCTCTCTATTTCTTATGTCTTATGTTATGAATGCTTTGAGGCTTGTATGAGGCTCTTCGGAGTGTTGTACGTCGTGTCACGTCCGGGGTATAGGTTCGGGTCGTGACAAATATGTTATCAGAGCACAAGATGTTGGGATGGTTTTTTAGGATTGATGTCTCACAAGCCACGCCTAGTAGAGTCTTGTTCATGAGTGTGAAGCACACCACAATTATGAATGAGAGGCTATAAGACGTTAGGAAACTTCACTTCCCTCATTACTCTTTAGTCATGCCTTAGAGTTTTAACTCTATGAATGTCCTTTTCCTAACCCTTCTCTTGTGTTTTTAGGATATAAATATAAGAAGGGAAAATGCAAGAAAGATGGAAGAGGAGAATGTGAATGAGGGAGTTCCTCCCCAAGGTCCTCAAGTTACTCAAGGCAACCAAGTTCCTATTGATCCTCCGGCCATGTCCAATGAGGAAGTTAGGTCGGCTCTTTGGATGATAGCTCAAGCCGTAACTACTCAAGCCCAAGCTATGATAAAGCAAGACAATAGGGGTGTTGAGACACATGTGAACCATATTATGAGCACTATGGCTTCTAGGTTGAGAGACTTAGTGAGGATGAACCCTCCGGTGTTTCTACGTTCTATGGTGGAAGAAGATCTCCAAGAGTTTGTGGATTAGGTGTATAGGGTAGTCAATGCTATGGGGGTGACTTCCGTAGAAAAAGCGGAACTCGCCACTTACCAATTGAAGGATGTTTCCCAAGTTTGGTTCACTCAATAGAAGAGCAATAGGCTGGCAGGAGCGGGTCCCATAGATTGGGAGGTGTTAAAGAAAGCATTCCTTGATAGGTTCTTTCCCTGTGAGAAGAGGGAAGCTAAATTGGAGGAGTTTATCAACCTTAGGAAAGGTAGCATGAGTGTGCAAGAGTATTCCTTGAAATTTATCCTATTGTCTAAGTATGCTCCATCTTTGGTGTCTAACCCGAGGGATGAGATGAGTAGATATGTGATGGGGGTGTCCAACTTAGTTGAGGAAGAATGTTGTACGACAATACTCCATGATGACATGAATATCTCTAGGCTTATGGTATTTTCTCAACAAATTAAGGAGTTTAAAATTATGAAAAAGAATAGGGAGATGAAGAGAACTAGGTCCGATGAGCAAGGTCAACCAAGGTTCAAAAAGAGAGCTTCAAATCAAGATTCTTTAAGCACTCCTAGGGTTAACCAAGAGAAAGGTGGTGGACCTCCGTTTTCTAAACCTACTTGCCCCAATTGTGGAAAGAAGAATTTTAGGAAGTGCCTAGCCGGTACTAATGGGTGCTATGGTTGTGGAAAGATTGATCATCAAGTGAAAGATTGCCCTACTCTTACGGCCAAAGGAAGAGAGGCCAAACAAGCTTCTCTTAGTGGCCTGGATCCTAATGCTCCAAAGAATAGTCGTTTTTATGCACTTCGACTAGAGAGGACAAAGGAGCTCTTCCGGATGAAGGCACTGGTATGTTGATAGTTCCTTATGGTTGTGAATGTTTTATTGAGGTCCTTATGTTATTTTCATGTTAGCCTTAGTATGGGTTTACTCCCAAGGGAGATATGGTATGATTGGGTAGTAAGGTTGTAGAGAGTTCTAATATCCTTATCACTTTCTTCTATTCCTATTCGAGCTTGAGACCATGAGTTCCTTATGGCTTGTTTCATATTTTGGAGTCATGTGTGACTTATGTGTTTCTATGGTCTCCTTATGATATGCATGTTCTTGGTTGAATTCATGTTTAATGAGAAAATGAGTTTTTATGATTTATGTGTCTCATGTTGTAGTGCATTAAGTATGAGTTGCCTATATGCTTCAGGAGTTGAATTGTTGAACATGCTTAAATGTGTCTTTGATAAGAATTGCATAATTTGCTTAATGATGTTATGATGAGCATGATTTGAGTTGGAGAAGGGAATTCCTCCAACGAAATGAGAAATGTTGAATTTTTCATGCATAATGAGTTTGTAGATATAGTTCCTACCTTTTTGTGTTGCATTGAGTAGATTGAAGTGGAGTTGATGTTTCCTCCTATGATTTGTGCATTTTATTGATATGCCATGCATGATGGGCTGCTAGTTTTGAGTCTATAATTCCGTAAGGTGTCTAATGTGTCATTTGAGGTCAAATGTTCCCAAGGGGGAGATAATGTAGCACCTCAGAAATTAGTAAGGTTAACTAGAGCCTAAACATGAGGGTTAACTCAAGGGTTAAGGGCAAGGGCCAAGGGTTTTGGGTGAAGGCCATGGCTAGGGGGCCAAGGCTACCTAAAACTAGACTATCCACTGCCTACCATGACCGCGAGGGTTTTCATGACCCATGGTGGCCACCACGAGTCGTGGTGCCACCCGTGGTTGGTAAGGCAGTGCACTCCCAAAAGTGCCAAGCCAAGGCTTCCCTTCACGAGCCACTTCACGGCTCGTGGTCATGACCATGGACCATGGGAAGGCTTGTGGGGTTGCCTTAACCTCATTAGAGATGTTCCAAGTTAGAGGACCTACTGGTCAAGGGACCACGGGCACCACCACGAGCCGTAGTGCCCTTGACGAATCGTGAAGGGGCTCATGAAGACCCCTTAGGCGTGTGGGAGGCAAGGCTTTGAAACCTAGGTACTGCCTTAAGACCACGACCTTCACCATGACTCGTGGTCTTGATCACGGATCGTGGAAGGTCTCGTGGTCATGCCTTCAACTTTAGAGGCCGGGACCCCCAAGCCATAGCCACTACCCAAGGACCACAGGTAGGACCACGACTCGGGGTCTTGACGACGACTCGTGAGGCCCTCTCGTGGTGCCTGGGAGTGGGCTTCCTATTTAGGGCCGTTTTTGTAAATTTCTATTTAATTAGTTATTTTATGGGTCGATTTTAATTGTTTTATTTCATATATATAAATGATTTTAAGTCTTTAACCACCCCCATTTACTTCATTATACCCAGAGACCCAAATCAAACCAAAAGTTCTTCTCCCTCACAATATTTCTCTCTCTAAAAACCTCCATTAAAGAAGAAGAAGAAGAAGTGGAGTCTAGGGCTTGAAGAACCAAGGTCTTTCTTCCCAAAATTTAGGAGAAAACTCCATTAAGGTATGGTGGATTTTCATCTATGGATAGCTTTCACCCATAGAGTCCATCCAAAACTAGATTTCAAAGTTTTCAAGTTCCCCAAAAGTTAGGGTTTCACTCTAAGTCATGGGTTCCTTCTTCAAACGTTTTCAATGGTTTAATTATGAAATATTATGATTGAATTAATGTCTAATTGATGATTTATGATGAAAATACTTGAAGAACCTATGAATTTCCTAAATTACTAAATTGTGACTTCATGATGTGGGTTGATTGATTATGAAAGCATGTGAATAGAATATGTCTATATTGATTTAGTTTATCAAATTATGTCATTATTCATGCCTAAATTGTAGTAATCCTAGGTGTGTGGGTGACTTCTGATTCATGGCCTTGAAGGACAAAGTGTGAAAAATTGATATATAATCATGATGCTATGTATATGCTTTGTGATTTCAATGAAAGTAATGTGATAATGCAATTGTGTTATTATTGAAAGGTTATTCTCAATTTAACACTTATGAATGATAATGATATATGTAAAAGGTTTCTTCAATGTAATGTTACAACTTGAGTTGGTAGGCTTAGGGCGTCCTCTTCTTGTGTAAATGAAAGTGATCTTGATTTAAGTACCTTGAATTGGTAGACTTAGGGCATCCTCTTCTTGTGTGACTAATATATCTTGACTTAATGGTGCTGGCCCTTTCATACGTACCTTGAATCGGTAGACTTAATGGTTCTGGCCCTTTCATATGTAATGTACTTTAGGTCGGTAAACCTAATGTTGGTAACCCTCTCAAGTACAATAATGTTAATGTGAATGAACTACTCTATGGGAATGGAGGCTAAGTACCGAGTGGATATTGTACGATGGAAGCTCTCCCCACCTTAGGCCGGGTTTCAATAAACATCTTTCTTATCCCATAACTATGGGCCCACATTGGATTTTAGCTAATGGACCCACTTAAAAGCTAATACAGTTAGTTCTACCTTAGGCAAGTAAGACACCTTCTTTTGGTGTGGGGTTACACGACACCGGATTCCATGGTTTGCTCTCATGGTCTGTGTCGGTTAATGCTTACTCCCATCATGTGAGATACGTGCTATGGTTACTTGAGAGATTCTATGAAGTGTGAGTGGTATTATGGGATGCAATTCATACATTATACGAGTAGTCTTTGAGAGGGCTATAGTGTGATTCTCCAATGTTTTAAGGTCTAGTGAATGAATGTACACTTAATTAAGCTAATGAGAATATTGACTTAAACGCTTAATGTAATGATGCATGCTTTACTTGGATTGTATTATGAGTTACTTTCCTTGTCATGACTTATGAAATGTATGTGTTCCTTATGCATGAGTATTGATTAAATATGAGTAATGAAGAATGGTAAGTTTATCTAAAGTTGCCTCAGAGTGGTACTTAGTAGGAATAGTAGTGTGGGATTCAATTCTTACATTGCACAAGTATAGCTTAGGGTTACTTAAGGTGAATGTTCTAATGTGATGTAATGACTTATATGATGATTATACTTGTATCTTATGCCTCTTATACTAATGTACATGATGTTTCTAAAAAAAAATGGCATAGTGCATATTTTAACCAAAATGTCCTTTTTAAGCTGATTTTTGCATGGTTTTAGTGCATTTTTGTGTGCTAACCCATATTTCTTCTATTTTTCTACAAAGTGTAGGTTTCAACAATTGAGTTGTTTCTTCTAGTTCAAGTTTGAGTTGACTATTCATCAACTTTGTGGTATGTCCTCATGGATCCGAGGACAAGTGCTTTATTTTCATTTCATTTCCTCATTGTACTAGACACTTATTAGACTTTCTACTATAAGGGCCGTGACCATAGTTTTGATTCAAATGTATTCGATGGCCATGTGATACAAGTAGACTTCTGCTGTTAAAAATGATATTTTTAGATTATTTGGATTTAAAAAGAGTTTTAAATTCCACACTATTTCCTATATCTTATGTTATGAATGTTATGAGGCTTGTATGAGGCTCTACGGAGTCTTGTATGCCGTGTTATGTCCTGGGTGTAGGCTCGGGTCGTGACACGAATAGACCACTTTATAACTTCATAACTGAATTTAAACACATACTGCTTCGTGTGGGTTTGACCCCAACTCTTCGTTGAGTTTTATACTAATTAACGATCGTCTACACCTATAATTGGATGAGGTGTATTTCAGACATCAATCAAAATGGCACTACAACCGGGGAGTGGTGTTGTTTATAATTCTATTATTGAAGTTTGAATTGTGATCTTTTAATGTTATAGTTGAATCCACTTACTTTGTTTGTGTTTGTGTTGGCTTTGTTGAACAAAAAAAGAAATGAGCGTAAATGGGAGCAATGGTAGCCAAGCTGGATACCAAGATGATATAGGGAATTTAAACAATGTTAGCGACCCTATCCAATTGGGTGGTGTTAGGGATATAGGTCTACCTCTTGCTGAAGGGAACATTGTTTTTCACATCACTAGCACAATGCTTCAACTCCTACAATTGAAAGGATTGTTTGGAGGGATGGCTCATGAGGATCCCCATGAGCATATTCAGAATTTCGTCGACGTGTGTGGAGCGTTCTTATTCAACAATATAACTCAAGAATTGGTCCATCTTCAATTATTTCCATTTTGTTTGATGAGAGAAGCCACCAAGTGGCTAGTTGATCTCCCAAGGAACTCCATTACCACTTGGGATGAGCTTACCATAACTTTCTATGTGAGATACTTTCCCCCGTCAAAAATGATGACGCTAAGGGATAGTATTCAAGGTTTAAATGGTTGTAAGTCGAACCAATCTATGAGATGTGGCTAATGTTTTAAAAGTTATTACTTCAATTCCCAACTCATGGGCTTCCCCGTGATGTGTTGTTGCAATACTTTTACAAGAGTCTTGACTCGGTGAACAAAGGGGTTACTTCTCAACTTGTTTCCGGTGGTATAATGCAATAGCATTGGGACGTCGTATTCAACTCCTTGATCACATGACCAAAATCAATAGAGCATGGTACACTAGTGAGGACCAAGTGTCTCCTCTCACATTTAGAATGACAAAAGAACAAATCGAGAAGGATCAAGAGAGGGACCAAAACATGGCAAAAATAATAACCCAGTTGGACTTATTGTCACAAAATGTGATGAGTAGTGGGTTGAAGAGTGTAAATTTTGTGGGTGTTGGTGGAGAAAACCTCGATGAGGCACATTGTGAAGTGTTGTACAATGAGGAAGTGAACTTCCTTGCAAATCGAGGAGGAGATTTTTTCTACAAACTATTCAAGGCTGGTGGAAATCTAGGTTTGAATATAGATGATGGATGGAGAGAACGTGACAGAGAATGGCGTGATCATAATGCCACTTGTAAGCAAAGAGATGGTGACAAAGATAGGTACATCCCACCTCATGAACGTCAAAAGCCTACGGAACCAAGGGCTGACTCAAAAAATGTCCACATGGAAGACATGCTCTCACGCATTCTCCTTAAGTGGACTGATATTTTAGCTGATAAAGAATGGAAATTCGATTCCATTACGAATCCTTTACCCCTTCAACCTGAGACTTTGCAGTTAGATCGGGTTATCCAGTTCCCTAACGGATCTATTAACCTTAAGTTTTTAAGATCCAGTTCTTTCAGCCAAGCTTCTTCAAGTAGAAGAATGTCTTCGGCAAGACCTTCTTCTTTTCAAACCCGGGAGGAGGATGAAGATAGTATTAGCCAGCAGCCTGACCATAAAAAACTCCATGGTGTAGATTTCTATTTTAAATCTTTTCATGTCTTTGAACTACTTGTCTCTAAAAGTGGTGTGTTGTTCCACAATATAAGTAGCTTTATACAAATATACCTTTTGCTTATGTTTAAGAGCTTTCCACCAAGAGTGTAACTTCTTTTTACTGGGGACAAAGTCTTCCTCATCAGAAGTTAGTACTCCGATGGAATCTCCTGAACATAAGCAAAAGGTAGATTGGTATTTCAGTTTTGAACTCTGAGTTTTGAGACTAAGTTTTCCTTAGCTTTGAAGAATTGAAACTTTCCATTTTTGAGAAATTGAAAGTGGGTCTTTGAGATTCTTTAGTTTGGACCTTTGTAAAGATGAAATTAATCTTACTGTCATGACCCGATTTCTCAAGCCATGATGGCACCTACTATAAACCCACCAGTAGGTAAGCCAACCCGTAATCCGAAACAACAAGTAATGGGTTTGAAGGCAGAAACTAAACAAGAGTAGGCAAAATTTAATATAACAATAAAACAGGCGGACGCAAACCAAAACATATATACAAATAAAGATCCCTCCCAAAACCTGGAAGTCACTAGTACAGAGCTACTAACAAAAAGAGTACAAGTCCCAAAAGTGGACCACAGAGACTCGACTGTCTCGAAAGGCAAAAGACAAGTCTATATATATAGATGGAGACTGAAATAGTACAACGTTGTGTACTCACCCCCCCCATCTCCGGATCAGACTACTCCAAGCTAGATCAATGCTAGCCACTGGTGCTCAGACTTGCATCACGAAACAGATGCAAAGCATAGCATGAATACCAAAATAGTAGGTACCCAGTAGGCATCATAGGCCGACTGAACTTGAAAAGTAAAGGCAATATGAAAAGAAGGAATAACACAAACAGAGGTCAAGAACGAAAAACTAAGTAACAATGTAATGCACACGAGTCTAGAAAGAACTAACTAAAGTAATCTATAAGCTAACTACACCTAACTGGACCCCCATAATCCTAGAAGGTACACTCGTGCGCAAGTTAAATTAAAAACCCGAATGGACCCCCATAAGCCCGACGAGTACACAGAAAAACTATAGCTAAAGAGAATTGCATATGAGAACCGAAGAACGAAGAACATCGAACCAGAACCTCAACCCCAATAGTAGAATCTGACAATACGGAGGCCGGACCTCAAACCGGATGCTCACTAGAAGTACCCAAGTAACCAATCACAAGTATCAAGTAACTGAGGCCGAACCTCTAACCGGATGCTCTGTATAAGTATCTGGGCGATAGAGGTCAGACTTCAAACCAGATGCTCTATATAAGTATCTGGGCGATAGAGGCCGGACCTCAAATCAGATGCTTTATAAAAGTATCTGGGCGATAGAGGCCAGACCTCAAACCGAATGCTCTATATAAGTATCTGGGCGATAGAGGCCGAATCTCAAATCGGATGCTCTATATAAGTATCTGGGCGATAGAGGCCGGACTTCAATCCGAATACCCGACAAAGGTGCCAATGTAGCTACTAAAAGAGTCCCAATTGATTCATGCTCAAAATGTCCATGGAACACCATCCACACTTAGCAAATCAATGTATGTCCATGGAACTTAATCGAAAACCAACTTCAAATCACAAAGCAGAACTAGTGTCGCCGATGTAACTCGTGAAGCCATAACATCGGGAAAATAAGGATAACTAATGTTGGAGTAAGCGTATCACCAAGCTAAGGTCCAAACTATCAGACTCTAGTCTGCTACACCAGTCGACAGGGATCTAAGCCGACCGAGCGACGTCGGGGAAAAACTAAGGCCTATCGATTTTGAATCATGAATTTCTAAGAGAAGCACTAGTCAACCCTCAACTAAGGCCCAACATGCTTTAGATAAAAAAACAATCAAGCATACAAGCACTCCACATAGAAAGGAGGGTCAATTTGTAACACCAAGATGCTCACTGTTAACCGATAAATCCCGAAAGAGACCGAAACCTGATTTCTAAATACCTATGCAATATTCAATAAATGCCAACCCAAATCTCAACTAATCAACATGCATTCACACTCTCAAGCTCAATCTAAGAGAGGGAAATCGTAGCCTACCTGTAGGCCGACCACGCACGCTTCAAAAATCACTTCTCCGGAGCCTTCCCCTTCCGAATGGACTTGAAATGCTGACACACTATCAAAAATAGAGTCACAACGTTATTACGATCATTTAGACACTAAAATCGTAAGAAATGGAAATGAACCAATTTTGGGGTCAAAACGGGGAAAGTGGGACCCGCGCCGGAAATTCTAGAATTAATCCCAAAAGTACATCCCAATCAGTTCCCCAAGCTCATGAACCAAAATGGGACACAATTCGGGGCTCGGGAACATCACAATATCAACAAGCAACCAAAACCCAAATTTTCTGAAGAACTAGAAATGGGACAAGAAATTAATCAAGAGATTTACTAAAACAAGAGGTCTACAAATGAACCTGCATAACACCACAATATTCTTCTCGAAAAACCACTCAAGATAGCCTCAAGAATCACTGAAATCGGACCTAAAATGATTGAGAAAACAAGTCTCAAAAAATCCCAAACCAAGCTCAAAAAAAAGGTCGCGGCAGAGGTATTTTATGAGATTTACCTCAAACGGGGACCTCAAATCAGTTTCTGAGCTCACCAAAGCGTTCCTTACGAAAAACCCCATAAGATAAACCTTTGGATCACTGAATTTGGACTAGAAATGAGAGAGTTAAGCCCTTTTAAAGTTTAGAACTGTTGTTGAAAATGCACCAAATTTTCAGCAACTTAAAAACTCCGACAAGGCACTCCAAACTTGTTCGAAACCCCGTACACGCAAACGAGATATGCAACCATACCAAATTCAAGATTCCGAACTCAATGGCACAATCAAAATTTCCATCAAAGGTCATCTCGATAAAAATTGGACCCCACTTCCAAGAGTCATTTTAACCATAATCCATCGAGGGGTTCGGAATGAGTTCGAAGACCTCGGGAGTCGAACGAAAGGTTGTTCTTGACCAAACTCAATATTATGGAGCTAACCGCACTGATAGAATTTTCATCTGAGCGCATTTTTCAAGAATGTTGACCAAAGCCAACCTTAGGCCAAATTTCAAAAGCTAAAACGCCTAATCGCACCGACTCACACTGAAAACCTCGGGAGTCATGCCGAACATGCTACTAGCCTAAAATGACCCTTTCGGAGTTGATGGGATTGTCAGAATTGGATTCTGATAACATCTTCTTAAACTTTTGATCGAAATTGATCGTTTAAGGTTCATAAGCTCCAAAAACACTAAAACTTGCATAATAACCAAACGAACGACCAGGTGACCGAACTGTCAATCCCCACAAGTCATAAATGACTTGGGGTCACTATAGGAATGCTCTAATGACACACAAAAGGCCAGACACAAAAATGATCAAAAGGGTCATTACACTTACCCAATTGATGGAAATATAATTTGGTAACGATTTATATCTTTTTATGATGTCTAGATAAAATCCCAATTCTTGGGGTGCAATTTTGTGATTATGGGCTGATTTAGCTTATGGGTATTGCTAATTGTTAGTTTAACTATTATTTAGAAGTGATTTCAATCAGTAATTGTGGTTAAAATTAAAGGATTGTAGTTGCAAATGCAGTTCTACCTTCGTGTTTTTGGATTGCTCGAGAGATAGGTTTTAAAATCAAGATTACTGAATTGATGGTTTGTGGGTATTGGGCTGCATGGGTTCAGCTCGAGAGAGTGATTGCTAAACCCTTTTCCACACATTCAGCTCGAGAGAGTGAATGGACTAAGCATAGGTTGTTCTTATTTGCATGCTTATTGGTGTTCGAGAGAAATCGACTTGATTTGGGGTAAATTGTTCGAGAGAAAGTTTACCCCCTCTAAAGTCTAGCTTATTCACTGATTTATAGCTATTTACTAACATTTGCAATTACCCATTTGTCTATATTAGCCTATAATCCAATCACATCCCAAGATCTCGTCTCATTATTGTCAAATTCATGTTATTTGTTGTTGTTATAGCTGATAGTTGAAACTAAAACCCCCCTGTTATTTGACATTCGTGTCACCCTTTAATTTGAATTATGTTTTTACTCGTAAATGTCTATTCCTATGATTGACTTGAACATATTCGTACTTTACTCTTGAATCTTAAATATGTACCACTCCCTATGGTATTTGGCCCCAACTCATTTAGTTGGGCTATTATACTAACTAACGATCGTAGACACTTAGAGCTGAATGAAGTGTCGTTGATAACGTTAATCAAAATGGCGCCACTGCCGGAGAGTGGTGTTGGTTAAGACTCTTTAGTTAAGTTGAATTTTGTTCCTGTTAGTTATAGTTGAATCTACTTACTTTCAGTTTTGGTTTGCTTGTTCGTGGTTTGTAACAGGAAGTATGATTGTGAACAGAAGCAATGGTAGCCAAGTAGGCCACCAAGATGACATCGGAAACCTCAACGATGTCAATGAGCCTAATGTTAATGACCCTCATCTAATGGGTAGAATTGGTGTCATTCGCTTGCCTCTGGTGGAAGGGAATGTTGTGTTCCATATTACAAGTACCATGTTGCAGCTCTTGCAATTAAAAGGGTTGTTTGGTGCGTTGGCTCATGAGGATCCCCATAAGCACATAAGAAATTTTGTTGTTGTTTGCGGGCCATTCTCCTTCAAGAATATATCTTAAGAGTCGGTCCGATTGAGGTTGTTCCCATTCTCTTTAATGGGAGAAGCATGTAAGTGGCTGGCTGAATTACCATGAGAATCAATCACTTCATGGGAAGAGCTAGTCACCGCATTTCAAGTGCGATTTTTCCCTCCTTTGAAGATGATGACTCTTTGGGACAGCATCCAAAGCTTCAAGCGTTTGGAGGGCAAGACAATTCATGAGATTTGGCTACGATTCAAGAAGTTGATGCTTTAATGCCCAACTCATGGTTCGCCTGACAACGTTTTGTTGCAGTATTTTTACCGAAGCCTTGATTTGGTGAACAAGGGTGTAGCTAACCAACTTTCTCTCGGAGGTTTGATACAACAACCTTACGTTATAGCAACCCAGCTTTTGGATGGTATGACCACAATTAATCGGGCT
Organism: Solanum pinnatisectum; assembly: GCA_035578085.1. NCBI lineage: Eukaryota > Viridiplantae > Streptophyta > Magnoliopsida > Solanales > Solanaceae > Solanum > Solanum pinnatisectum. The sequence goes on along the minus strand of CM069079.1, from coordinate 31,558,317 downwards.
TGGTACAACCGCAAAGATCAAGTCTCCCCTCTTACATTTAAATTGACCAAGGAGCAGCTAGAGAAAGACCAAGAGAGGGACTAGAACATGGCCAAGATCATGACACAACTTGACATTTTGTCCAAAAATGTCATGGGAGCTGGTGGTCAAAGTGTCAATAACGTGGGTGTCAGGTGTGCTAACCCTGATGAGGCCAAGTTTGACGCTTTGTACAACAAGGCGGTGAACATCCTAGCCAACCAAGGAGGTGGTTATCGTTCAAACTACCCGAGGTAGGGTGGTAACCAAGGTTGGAATAGGGATGAAGGTTGGAAGGATTGTGATAGAGAGTGGAGGGATCATAACCCCACTTGGAAAGAGAGAGACGGGAAGAAGATAGATATGTTCCTCCCCATGAGCGCAAAAAGCCAAAGGATTCTGAGGGAGGTCGGTTGGAGTATATGTTTTCTCGTATCCTCAACAAAGTTGAGGGGTCGGACAAGATTTTGAAAGAACTTAAATAAGATGTGTCGACCCTTAGCCAGACGGTCACCTCCAATTCTATCTTGATCAAACAGTTGGAGACCCAAATGGGTCATATCTCGTCTTATTTAAACTCAAAACAACAAGGGGGTTGCCTAGTGATACTATGGCCAACCCCAAGAATAAGGTTTGAGCATGGACTTTCATCGTACCGCGACGTTAACTAAGGTCCTGCTTGAGAGGCAACCCAAGTTTTGTTTGCTTTCTTTTTGGTTTGTATAATAATCGTCTGTTGATTGTGCAGGTTAAAGTGTGGAATGTGTTTGAATAATGCAGATTGGTGAGCAAAAAGTCCAGTCAGTGACTCATCGAAGAGGTCGGCGAGCCCGACTTGGACCGCCGTTAGACTCTAGACATTTTGGAATTAGAGTCTGTAAAACTCAGCGAGCCCAGAAGCAGATCGGCATGTCACCGAACAGATCGACCATCACGACTTTGTCTGCCGTTTGGACCCCCACATTAATTGGAGGTCCTGTAAAACTCGGCAAGGTAAGTTCCCACTTGGCGTGTCAGTGAGTAGGTCGGCGAGAAAAACTTATGTCATCAAATAGTCGAGAATTGGACGGTTTTTAAAGGCCAAAAGTTCAAAACTTCAAAAGTTCAAATTCTTCAACATTCCCTCACTTTTCAACTTTCCAAACTCACACCCGTACTATATTTTCCTATATTCTTGTGTTTTTATCACATATTAGTCGCCGATTGTGTATTCGGAGTTGGATTTCTTTGCCGCCTAGCATTTCAACTGATTTATTTGGCTTCTAAGGTTGGTTTTCCGAACCCCGAACTTATATTTAGCAATTTTGACTCATTTGCAATTGTTCTTTATCTTAGTTCTATGTGTTGGGCCTTTCTGATCATAATTATATATGTGTGTACTTGCTTTAATTCGAATATCATGCCTAGAATGCCTATATCGTGATTTCCCAAATTTTGTATGCCTTAAAATTGATCAAAATTGTTGGGTGTTGCTTTGTTGAAGTTGGGTCTAGTCGGATGAAGTCTAACTAACCTGCATTTGTGCTAAATGACATAGTTTGCCCGATGATGGAGCGTTTGACGTCATTCCTAAGGGCAAAAGTCATCAAAATGGCCAAATTTGTCCAAATCGGGAGAAGTCTGAGTATTATGGGGGCGTGGGTGTAATGGGTCTAGGACTAATTGAATGGGTGCATGTTTTGATTTTGCTTTCGGGGGTTGCGGGGTTGAATTTGGAAGACAGAGTTGAGAGTAGGCACATTGGGTCGTTTGGCGAGCTGAGTCGAGCTCACCGAATCCCCCTTATCGCCTTTAATTTCATGCTAAATTAGAAGTTGGATTCTGTAACTTTCGGCGAGATGCTTGAGTTTGCTGAATGTACTCGGCAACTCACCGAAAGTCCTTCTTGATCGCCCTTTATGCGCCCCTAACCCTTAAAATGCACTGTAACTTTTTGCAGGCTTATCATTGCTCGCCGAATGCTATCGGCAATTCACCAAAAGGCCCTTCCCATCACCGACAAGCCATTTTTCTGAGAAAATTTTGGGCCAATCCTTTTGGTGAGCCCGTTCTAGCTCGCCAAAGTGATTTGGTGACTCACCGATCGGTTCGGTGAGTCTGTCTGCAAACTATTTTTCTGCAATTTTTCTTAACCTCTTTCTAACAGTTTTCAATGTTTTTGCAGACATGGCTAGACCAAAAGTGGCCAGAAGAGACATGCCGCCCCGCAAGAGGGCCAAGGGAATAAAAATCAATGAGGATGCAGCTGTATCCAAGACTAAAGCTACCAAACTTCCCACAATTGGTAGGAAGGGAAAAGGGAAGGGCAAGGCACCTACACCGGCGTCACCGAAGGTCAGCTCTGATAGTGATGGCATCTATGCCACTCACCTCACCACTTCTGAGAGTGAGGGTGAGCAACAGGAGCATCAAGCTGCAACTTCTGAGCCTGAAGATGAGATATAGTTAGCCCAGCAAGCGGAGCTGCGATCTAAGAGGCTCTAGGATCAGAACTCCTCGGGCTACTACTCCTCCTCCTGCTCCAGTAAAGGTTGTGGTCCTAGAACCACCAGTGCAGGGTCCTCCTCTTCGGTCTTTGAACAGACTAAAGACTGAGGGATTAAGGACTATCATAGACGAGAAGCGGATGTCGACTGATGGTGTCATTGATAGGTACCTAGGGATCATGAGTTATTTGAAGTCTCCCAAATTCTAGAACATCACCAAGCCTCGTGGCCCGTATATTTCGAGTTGGGTCAGATAATTTATAGTGCTTACAGTGCCTTAATACCATGAGGAAAGAAATCGATAGCAAAATTCAAATCGGTCGATTGTGTGGTTGTCAGGGGTAAAAAGGTGCATTGTGACTATGCTGCCATCAATGCAGTCTTAGAATGTACAACGAGACTTGAAGATGATTGTTAATAAAAGATCAGGAGAAAGACACTAGAGAACATGAAGAAGTGGTTAGCGTCGTTGATATCATATGGTACTCCCAAATGGCTTGAGGTTGGGACAGCCATTGAATAAAAGGACCTCAATGTAGCTGCAAGGTATTAGTTTGGCTTCATCAACAGTACCATCATGTCAATCCAAAATGAGTCAATTCTCTACCACGCCATAAAAGCCTATCTTGGGTGTATCATTAATGGGATATGATTGAACCTGGGATGATTATTGTACAAGAGAAGCTGATGAGGGCCAAGCAGTGCTAGACGTCCCTTCTCTTTTCGATGTTGATCACCGAGTTGTGCAGACGAGCTCGGGTGCCTAGTGATGATAAGAAGGATATGGAAGTGATTCCCACATCTTCTACTGACATCCGGAGGATTGACGCGGAGTACTTGAAGGATGAGGCAGAGAAGAAGAAGACAGCCCTGGTGGACACATCCTTGATTGTTGATGTTCAGACACTACCTGCAGAGGCAGTATTTCCTACTCCTACCCCTGGGCCTTCAGGTATATCTAGTGTTGTCCCTTTTGATGCTCCCAGTCCTCTGCAGCTCCATTGCCTCCCAGATCTGATATTACTACTACTGCCACCTCCCGGCCCCCGCTCACTCAGGCTGCATTACTACGAATAGGGTAGCTAGCCCATTCTGCTGATCGTCATGCCGCCAGACTTGAGGCCTCCATTCTGGGTATGATTCAGACAGCCCTTGCTGATGTTGTGACACCTTTGAGTGCTACCATTGATGCCTTTGAGGCTAGGATAGCAATGTACGAGCGTGGCGAAGGGACCACCGAGGAGGTGATGGCTCTAAAAGCTGCTATTAGTGCGCTGAGGAGAGATGTGGACTAGCTAAAGTCCACTAACATGTCTATGATTTTTGGGACGGTGGAGATCCCAGATGTGCCAGTTGAGCCAGATATGCCTCCGGCTACCAACGAAGATGATGTTGGAGCAAAGGAGGTAGCTGATCCTGAGTCTGAGGCTCAGATGGATAAGGAGATGCTTGAGGTTGCTGAGGAGGCTTCTTACAAGGGCCATACGGAGACTGAGGAGGCCATGGTCGATGCAGCTGTGCAGACATCTTTGGCAGACACACCTTTGGTAGCCCCTAGTAGACCTACTACTTCTGAGGTGACTCCGAGCACTGATTCCCAAGAACAGAGTGTTACATCAGGCACGAATGCCCCGATAGATAGAGCGACTGTATAGATAGGATCCCTCTTTTCCTCCCTCTCTGTCATTCTTTATTGACTTTTGGATGTTTTCTTGCATTTGAGGACAAATTGCTTTTGTTTGTGGTGGGGCAAGGTACTTTCATACCTACCTCTTGTTTTGATGACATTTTCTGTATATATTGGGTTTTTGAGCTATATATTGTGTTTTGATACTGTTTTTGTGGATATTTGAGGTTGTGGCTACTTATTTTAATTGTAAATGATTTTTGGACCCTTCTGTAAATTTTTGCCACCTCTTGTGTATTTAATTGTGGTTGTTCTTGTGTAAATTTGAGTATCAGTCTTGTTTAATACTGATGACTTAAATAGTGCTCACAATCGAACAAACATAAATGTGCGGCAACGATTAGGCCAAATGAAGTTTCATAGACAATATGTGAACTTTTTGCATCTCTTTGTGACTAGATGGTTATCGAATGAGTCTCTTATGATGATCAATGCACACTAGTGAAAGTGTGGAGTCTTGTTTGACATTGGTGTCAATACCTTGTGTGAGGAGATTATCGTGAACCATGTGTGATAACACCTAGAATTTGCCCCGTTGGTTCGGTTGACCAAGTGATGTGAGCTCTTGAAATGATCTTAGGCAACAATTTTAAAGAGTGAAACAATTTGACATTATACCTCTTTTGGGGCCTACCTTGTGAGTGTGTGATCTTTGTTTGAGCACCCTTTGAGCTTACCCTTTTTCTTGGAAGAAACTTGATGCAATTGTGACCTTTCTTTATCCTTTCACCCTTAATCCTCAAGAGATGTGGTTGGTTTGAATAGACAACTTAGGCCAAAAGCCTAAGTTGGGGGTGTGGTGAAAAGAGAAGGTAAATCAAGAAATGCAAAGAAGTCCCCATTGATCCATGGTTGTGAAAAATATGGAACCCCTCCATACAAAAAAAATAAAGAAAAAAGGAAAGAGAAAAAGAAAAGAAGAATGAAAAAGTTTTGAAACAAAGTTGCAAAAAAAATGGGGTGTCCAAAATTTCATGGAAGGAATAATGGGGTTAATTTTGAGCATGAATGAGAATGATGAAGATAAGGGAGGAAAGTGTTGTTCATACCACAACTCATGAGGATAACAGCCACTTAGCCTAAATGACCATACCTTTACACTCAGCCCAGTTACAAGTCTTGAAAAGACCTTTTTTATCTTGAGTGAGCTGAAACGAAGGTTGATTGGAAAATAAGGGAAAGCCTACGGGTGAAGTCATGCATGTGTTCATCTTTGTGAGTGTGAGAGTTGTTGTGATTCCGAAGCTATAAATTGTTGAACCACTGTGTGAGAATGTGGAATCCTCTTTGTGTGAGGGCATTTGAGTACCTTTGTTGAGCTTGAACTTGCATTTGAAGCAAGTATTGTGAACTTGAGAATCTTTGATAATGGTGAGTCATAACTTGAATCTTTGAGTGCAAAATTGATCCTTGCATGAGTAAGTTGAGTCTTTTTGTGTGCATTCATGATTGAGTCTTGTGTAGAACTGTTTGAGACATCCATTTTGAATTGCTGAACTTAAGTTTTACTTGAGGACAAGCAAAAGTTTAAGTTGGGGGTGTTGATGAGTTCGAGATTTGGACTCATTTAGACGTTATTTGGATGTATTTAGTGTCCTCAAATGTTTGTTTTGTGCCAATAACTGATTTAAAACCCTTTATTTCTAGGTATTTGGATTGAGGAACAAAGCATGGGTGCTAACTTGCAAAAAAGAACGAAGCGAGCTAAAAGAAGGAAAAAAAGAGAGCCTGGTGATTGCCAAGTCCATTTGGTGAGTCGCCGAATGACCATTACCTCACCTAAAGTTCCAGTGTGCCAAGCCCTATAGGAGAAAATCAAGTTGGCGAGAAAAAGTACAGTCGACGGATCGTTGAGTGGTTCCGCGATGCAGTGTTACATCACCCAAAGTTACAGACCTTGAGGATCCTGAAGGTAAAAGCAAGAAGGCGATGAAATAGGTCAAAGGGCGGATCGGCGAGACTGACTTACTACACCGAATGGTCCTTCACAGCATATTTTTGGTGATTATATAATCTTATAATCAATTTTTAGAATTTCAGTTTTGAACTCTGAGTTTTGAGACTAAGTTTTCCTTAGCTTTGAATGCACTTGGCGAACTCAAGCTTCTCGCCAAAATTACAGCACCCAAACTCAACAATAGCATGATCTTAAAGGCGATAAAGGGGGACTCGTTGAACCATCGAGTGGTTCAGGAGCTCGACACAGCTCGCCAAACTGCCCAACGTACCATTTTCAGCCCCAATTCCAAAATCGACCCCGCAGCCCCTAAAAACAAAATCAAAACATACACATTTTCAATTAGACTTAGACCCACTAGACCCATGTCATCGGGGTACTCAGACTTCCCCCGGTTTGGCCAAAATTGGTCATTTGACGACTTTAACCCTTAGGAATAACGTCAAATGCTCCATCATTGGGCAAAGCACGTTATTTAGCACAATACGGGGTTACTTAGACTTCACCCGACTAGACCCAACAACAATTACGCACAACCCACAAGATTATGATCAATTTTAAAGCACAAAATTCAAGAAATCAACAACTTAGGCAATTTAGGTATGATATTGAATTTAGAACAGGAAAACAAGCACACAATCATGGTTTTAGAGAGGCCCAGCACACATCACCATAATTAATACAATTGTAAATGAGTTTAACCGCTAATTACGAGTTTGGGGTTCAAAAAACCAACCTTTAATGTCGAATATAAGAACTTGTAAAGCTAGGCGGCAAAGTATGCAATTTCGAACACCAAATCAACGACTAGAAAGTGGTAAAAATGCGAAAACATAAGATATATAGAGTGCGTGTGTGATTGTATGACATTGAAAAGTGAGGGAATGTGAAAGAGATTGAAATTTTAAACCTTTGGCCTTTAAGAAACCGTCCAGTTCGCGCCCATTTTGTGACATTATTTTTCTTCGCTGAACCACTCGACGACACACCAGCTGGTTATTGCCGAGTTTTACAGGACCTCCAATTAACTTGGGGGTCCAAACGGCAGACAAGATCGGGCTCGCCGACCTGTTCGGCGATTCACCGACTCGTCCATGGGCCCACCGAGTTTTACAGACTCCATCTTCATAATTCATTGAGCCCAATGGCAGTTTAAGTAATTAATAACTTGGGTTGTCTCCCAAACAGCGCCTTAGTTAATGTCATGGCACGATGCAAGTCCTCGCTCAAACTTCATTTTTGGGGTTTGCCATAGTAACACTAGGCAACCCCCCTTGTTGTCTCAAGTTTAAATGAGAAGAAATTTGACCCATTTGGGTCTCCAACTGCTTGATAGAGACGGAATGGGAAGTCACCGTTCTGGTTCAAGGTTGATACATCTTCCTTCATTTCCTTTAAAATTTTATTGAACCCTTCAACCTTGTTGAGAATACGAGAGAGCATACCCTCAGACTGGCCACCCTTAGAATCTTTGGGCTTATAACGCTCATAGGGAGGAACATACCTATCCTTCTCCCCATCCCTTTCCTTCCAAGTGGGGTTACGATCCCTCCACTCTCTATCATGATCCCTCGTCTCTGTTCTAACCTTGGTTACCACCCTGCCTTGGGTAGTTAGCATGATAACCTCCTCCTTGGTTGACTAGGAAGTTCACTTCTTCATTGTACAGCGCTTCGAACTTGGCCTCATCGGGGTTTACACACCCCACACCGAATAGCATTGACACTTTTAGCACCAGCACCCATGACATTCTTGGCTAAAATGTCAAGTTGGGTCATTATCTTTTCCATGTTCTGGTCCCTCTCTTGATCTTTTTCAAGCTGCTCCTTTGTAAATTTAAAAGTGAGAAGGGAGACTTGATCTTCCTGGGTGTACCAAGCCCAGTTAATTTTGGTCATACCATCCAAGAGCTGGGCTGCTATAATGTAAGGTCATTGCATCAAACCTCCCAGAGAAAGTTGGTTAGCTACTCCCTTGTTCACCGAATCAAGGCTTCAGTAAAATAATTACAGCAAAATGTTGTTGGGAAAACCATGAATTGGACAATGCAACACCAACTTCTTAAATCGTAGCCAAGTTTCATGGATTGACTCACCCTCCAAACGTTTGAAGCTTTAGATGTTGTCCCTAAGTGTCACAATCTTCGAAGATGGGAAAAATCTCACTTGGAATGCGTGACAAGCTCTTCCCAATTACATGCTTCTCCCATTAGAGAAAATGGGAACAACCTCAACGGAATCAATGCTTGGGATTTGTTCTTGAAGGAGAACGGCCTGCAAACATCGACAAAGTTCCTTATATACTCATGGGGATCCTCATGAGCTAACCCACCAAACAACCCTTTCAATTGAAAGAGTTGCAACATGGTGCTTGTATGTGGAACAAAGTGTTCCCTTCAACCAAAGGCAAGCGGATGGCACCAACTCTACCAACTAGATTAGGGTCATTAACGTTCGACTCATTGACATCATTAGGATTTTTAATGTTATCTTGGTGGCCCACTTGGCTACCATTGCTTCCGATGACACTCATTTCCTCTGTTTTAAACAACAACACACAAACCAAAACTAAAAGTAAGTAGATTCAACTACGACTAAAATGAACAAAATTCAACTTCACCAAAAGAGTCTCAAACAACACCACTCTCTGGCAGCGGTGCCATTTTGATTAACATTTGAAAGACACTTCATCCAATTCTAAGTGTCAACAATCGCTAGTCAGTATAAAACCCAACTAAGTGAGGTGGGATCAAATCCCATAGGGAGCGGTATGTTTTTAAGATTCAATAGGAAAGTACGAACATATTCAAATCAGTCATAGCAATAGAAATTTTTTAATAAAAACATCATTTAAATTAGGAGGTGATACGAATGTCAAAGAGGGGTTTTGGTTTTGAAATTATCAACTACAAACAGCAGCAAATAATACGAAATAACAATAATGAGACGGGTTCTTGGCATGTAATTCGATTATAGGCTAATATAGACAAATGGGTAATTGCAACTGTTAGAAAATAGCTAAATATCAGTGAGTAAGCTACGCTATAGAGCAGATAAATTTTCTCTCAAACAATTTACCCCAAATCAAGTTGATTTCTCTCGAACATCAACAAGCACGCAAAATAATAACAGCCTACACCTTAGTCCATTCACTCTCTCGAGCTGAATGTGTGGAAAAGAGTTTAGGATTCACTCTCTTGAGCTGAACCCAGGTCAACCCAATACCCACTGACCATCAATCAAACACCTTAGTTCTAAAATCTCTCTCTCGAGCTAGCCAAACACACTAAGGTAGAATCGCATTTGCAACTACAATTCTTAAATTAACCCACAATAAATGATTGAACTCACTTTTAAATAGCATTTAAACTAGCAACTAGCAATACCCATAAGCCAAATCAGCCCATAATCACACCCCATGAATTGGGGTTTTAGCTAGACATTATAAAAGATAAAAAATCATTACCAAATTGAGTTTCCATCAACTAGTAAGATTGATTTTGTATTTACAATGTTCCAATTAGAAGAATCTCAAAGACCCACTTCTAATTTTTCAAAAGTGAAATACTTCAATTCTTCAAAGCTGAGGAAAAACTAGAGAAAACTTTTCTCATAGTTCAAAACTTCATAATAGACTAAAAGATACCGATTGATATGAAAATTTTACACTAAACTAAATATTCAAAAACGTATTTATAGTCACCAAAAATGTGCTACGAAGAGCCACTCGGCGAAGTAAGTCGGGCTAGCCGAACCACTTGGCGAGCCACCCTTTGGTCATTTCCATTGCCCTTCTGCCTTGGCATTCAGCATCCTCAAGGTCTGTAACTTTAGGCGATCCAACACTACATCGTGGAACCACTTGGCGATCCGCCGATTGCTCCTTTCTCTCGCCAACTTGGATTTTTCCTTCAAGGCTTGGCACACTAGAACTTTAGGCGGTCAAATAGCCATTCGCCGACTCACCAAGTGGACTCGGCGATCACCAGGCTTTCTTCTCTTCATTCTTTTAGCTCGCTTTGTTCCTTTTTGCAACTTAGTGTCCTTGCTTTGTTCCTCAATCCATAATCCTGAAAATCAAGGGTTTTACATAAGTTATTGGCACAAAATAAGCATTTGAGGCACTAAACCTATATAAATAAAGCCCTGAATGAGTCTAAATCTCAGACTCATCAGGGACCCCATGGAGGAATGGACTCCATCGGTGATACTCACATACCTTGCCACTCAAAGCCCAATATGAATGGCGATTGATTCCCTTGAATGAACCCTATCTTCGTCTTCTTCCTTTGGTTGGGAGGGAATTTGGGAGAATAAATTTGGTTATATTTTGGAGAATTAGGAGGATGGGTGTAAAGTGGGTAGATGTAGGACTTAAAAGTTTTATATAGGGATTAGGATTGAAGAAAAAAATGACATAGTATTGGCTTAAAACATTTATAAAAAGACCCAAAACCCCCTAAGAAATAACTGTCGGACTGGTCTATAGGTCAGATCTACGGATCGTAGAACTTTCTATGGTCCGTATTGGTCAACCATAGACCAAGTATTGTAACCTCAAAATTACTCAATTTTTGAAAGAACCCTTCTACAGTCTGTAGACCCTAACTGTAAAACTCAACTTGGACCTCAAAATTTCTCTAAGTTTGGGACCAACCAACGAGACCCATCTACGACTCGTAGACCATTTGACGGACCATCTTGGTCAATCGTAGGAAAAGGTACTAGGACTTGATTTTCAAAAAATTATTTTCCCTTTTTTCTTATGAGACTAGTCTACGAACTACAGACTCGTCTCGTAGACCTGAACCAGTAGACAAAAATTCATGCAATCTTTTCCTTTTTTGAAATTTGAGGTGTTCCAATATCTCCCCTTTGGGAACATTCATCCTCAAATGAAACTCAAGACAAATAAAGAGGGAAGGGGGAGATATCTAACAACTCAACATAAACGTGATCATATAAATGCACATAATCAAATAGGAAATATACTCCAAGCTAACATATACTTTAAAACATCTTTTCATCAGACATACATGCATGCATATGGAAACATGAGAATCACTAAGAAACATGAATATGCAAGAAAGAACCATGAGGAACTAAATACCTCAATCTAGAATAGGATCAGAGATACCTCAAGCTAGAATAGGATCGGAGATACATCAAGCTAAATTAGGATAGGAGATACCTCAAGCTAGAATAGAATCGGAGGGAAAGAGATGAGGATATCAGGACATCATATCTACCTCGACCTCCCAAGTAGCACCCTCAACTAATTGAGTCCTCCACAACACTTTTACAGATGCAAGTTTCTTGTTCCTCAACTTTTTAACTTGTCGGTACAGAATCTCAACTAGAACTTCTTCATAAATAATACATTCCTTAATACCAAGACTCTCTAATGGTAAAATAGATGTCGGATCACCGATACATTTATTCAACAATGAGACATAGAAAATCGGATGCATCGATGCTAAATCATTAGGTAGAAAATCAGATGCACAGATGCTAAATCATTAGGTAATTCAAGTTCATAAGCAACTTTACCAATCCGTCTAAAAATTTGATATGGGACCACATATTTGGGACTAAGCTTCCCTTTCTTACCAAACCTCATGACACCCTTCATAGGTGAAATCTTCAAGTAAACCCAATCATTAACATCAAACTCAATATCCCTTCTTCTAACATCGGCATAAGACTTTTGTCAACTTTGAGCCATTCTCAACCTTTCTCTAATAACTTGAACTTTCTCCATAGCCTCATGCACTAACTCAGGACCTATCAAAGAAACCTCACTAACTTCAAACCAACCTATGGGAGATCTACATCTCCTACCATAAAGATCCTCAAAGGGAGCCATACCAATGCTTTAATGATAGCTATTATTATATGTAAACTCAATCAAAGGCAAGTGAACATCTCAATTACCCTTGAAGTACATTACACATGCCATCATCATATCTTCCAAAGTTTAGATAGTATGCTCCGCTTTCCCATCGATTTGAGAATAAAAGGTCGTACTAACCTTAACTCGGGTACCAAAACCCTTTTGGAAAGACTTCCAACATTGAGAAGTGAATTGGGTACCACAGTCGGAGATAATGGATAGGGGCACTCCATGCAACCTAACCATTTCCTTTCGATACAACTTAGCATAATCTTCCTCTAAATAAGAAACCTTGACAGGAATGAAATGAGCCAACTTCGTCATGCGATCCACAATAATCCAGATCGAGTCATGTTGCCATCGGGGCGGTAAACCAACAATAAAGTTCATATTCAAATCTTCCCATTTCCAAGTTGGAATGCTAATATCGTGGGAAAACCCTACTTGCTTTTCATGCTCAACTTTCACTTGTTGACAATTGGGCCACTTGGCCACAAATTTTGAAATATTCTTCTTCATCCCATTCCACCAATATACCTCTCAAAAGTCACGATACATCATGGTGGCTCCAGGGTTGATGGAATACCGAGAACTATGGGTCTCCAATAAAATTTTCTCTTTCAAGTCATAACCATTGGGACGCATAAACGACCTTGATATCGAAGCACACCATCTCCCCCTTTGGAGAAAGCCTCAACAGACTTTTTCAGCATTGCTTCCTTCAAATCAACTAAAATCGGATCAAGACTTTGTTTAGCCTTTACATCCAATAAAAAAAATATGATTCGGAACCATTTTAAACAACTACACAACCTTTATTAGAGATACCAATCAGGCCAATCTATGAATATCATGAACCAACTCCTTCTTATCTTCTTCAACATGAAAAATACTACCCATTGATAGACGACTAAGAGCATTCGCCACCACATTCGCTTTACCAGGGTGATAGAGGACACTCATGTCGTAATCCTTTAGCAACTCAAGCCACCACCTTTGGTGAAAATTTTGATCATTTAGCTTGAACACATATTACAAACTTTTTTGGTCGGTAAAAACATCAACATAGACACCATACAAATAATTCCTCCAAATCTTTAAGGAAAAAACAACCGTCGCTAATTCTAAATCATGGGTAGGATAGTTCTTTTCATGAATCTTAAGTTGCCTTGAAGCATAAACAATAACTTTCCCATTTTTCATAAGAACACATCTTAATCCAATTCGTCAAGCATCACAATAAATAACAAACCCATTAGAGCTTTTCAGTAAAGTCAAAATAGGAGCCAAAGTGAATCTATCCTTCAAGTCTTGAAAACTCTTTTCACAAGCTTTCGACCATAAGAACTTTACCTTCTTTTGGGTCAACGTATTCAATAGAGAGGCAATGAAAGAAAATCCTTCCACAAACCTTCTATAATAACCAGCTAAACCCAACAAACTTTGAATATCTGAAGGGGATAGAGGTCTAGGACAATTCTTAACTGCTTCTGTCTTCATGGGATCCATCTCAATACCCTTACCGGGAACAATGTGATCACAAAAAGCACATATCTCAATCAAAACTTTCATTTACTAAACTTTGCAAATAGTTGTTAGTCCTTGAGGACTTCCAACACAATCCACAAATGATCGACATGTTCATCCTTACTCCGTGAGTAAATCAAGATGTCATCAATAAACACAATCACAACCATATCAAGATATTGTCTAAACACTCAATTTATTTTGTCCATGAATGCGGCCAGAGCATTAGTCAAACCAGACGACATTTCTAAAAACCTATAATGAACATACCGAATTCGAAAGGTGTCTTCAGAACGTCATTTTCTTTGACCTTCAACTGGTGATAACCCGGCCGAAGGTCGATCTTAGATAAGTAACTTTCTCCTTGGAGTTGATAAAAAAAATCATCGATCCTTGGGAGATGATACTTATTCTTAATGGCAACCTTGCTCAAGTACCAGTAATCAATACACATGCGAAGTGTACCATTCTTCTTACCAAAAAAAAAAAAATTAGAGCACCTTATGGAGAGATATTTGGTCAGTTGAAACCCTTATCCAACAAATCTTTCAGTTGCTCCTTCAATTCATTAAGTTTTGCCGGAGCTATATGGTAAGGAGGAATAGAGATAGGTTGCGTATCTAGGAGAAGGTCAATACCGAAGTATATTTCCCTTTCGGGTGGAACACCAGGTAGATCATCGGGAACCACTTGCAAAAACTCATTTACAATGGGGATTGACTCAAGAATAGGGTTTCATAATTTGTATCCCTAACCTGAACAAGATGATATATGCAACCCTTAGAAATCATTTTTTTTAGTTTTAAGACAAGAAACAAATTTACCCTTAGGCATAGAATTTCCCCCTTTCCACTCTAGGACGGGCTCATTTGGAAACTAAATTATAACCACTCAGGTTCTACAATCAACAAAAGCAATACAAGAATGAAGCCAATCCATACCAAGAATAACATTGAAATCCAACATATCAAGCTCCACAAGATCAACATAAGTAATCTATGTGATAAGGATACGAGACACTTTCTATAGACTCTCTTAGCCACAATAGATTCACCAATGGGAGTAGAGACAGAAAAAGGGCCAAACAACACATCCAAAGAAACATTGAATCTCATAGCCACATATGGCGTCACAAAAGACAAAGTGGCACCGAAATCAAGCAAAGCATAAACATCAAGATGAAAAACTTTAACATACTTGTAACAACATCAGGAGAACCCTATTGATCATGCCGAGTTTAAGTGCATAGAATAAGTTTTTCTTTTGAGTACTTGAACCCAAGCCACTAGGTGAAGCTTGCATACTATCTTTTTCCTTGTCGTTTCTAGATGGACAATCTCTCAAGTGGTTACCACTTTTACCACAACCAAAACAATTATGTGTACCCATTAAACATTTTCTCGAATGACACTTGCCATACTCTTGGCATGCAGGAACTGGAGTTCCATTTCCACCACCATTCTCTCCTTGAGTCTTAGGGTTAGATACCCTTTCTTTGTTGAACTTAGGGGCCGAATCATTTGAGGAACCTTGATCGTAAAAACATTATTGGAACCTAGAACAACCATGTCCATCGAATATTGAATGTGAAAAGTCACAATCACCGGTCCTTCCCCTCTTTGCCTCCGTAGACCTTTCCTCAAGCTTCCTTTCTTCAATTTGTTGAGAATCAATCATTAAGCGAGAAATATTCATTTCCTTAATGAGAATGGCGGTACGACATTTCTTAACCACTATTTTAGAAACTCTCGAAAGAAACTTGCTCATCTTTGCCCTAGGATCGATAACCATAGTAGGAGTATATTTAGACAACTGTGTGAATTTCACGAAATACTCCTTCACACTCATATTTCCTTGATGAATTAATGAACTCAAGGACTTTGGTCTTCCTTATCTCAAGGGGAAATAACCTATCAAGGAAAGCAACTTTAAACTTCTCACAATCAAGAGGAAACACATCAACCGCCCTCTCCTCCTTCTATTGATTGAACCAAAATTACGCAACACCCTTAAGTTGATAAGAGGCCAATTCCACCTTTTTCACCGGCATCACTTCTATGATCATCAAAACCTTATACACTTCATCAATAAACTCTTGAGGATCTTCCTCAAACTCCAAGGAATTCATTCTAGTGAAGTCCCTCACTCTAGTTGCCATTGTACCCACATTTGGGCTCACAAGAACCAAAACCTCCCTAATGGCTTGATCCGTCATAGCTTAAGCCAACACTTGAAAAATGGCTCGAAACTTTGGATTACTCACTTGTTCGGCCAAAGAGTCGATTGGAACTTGAGAAGCTTCTTGAGGAACTTCTTGAAGAGCTTCTTGTTCCACATTCCCACCTGCATTCCTTCTAAAGTATGCTCTTCGAGGGCCCATATCTTGAAAAACATCAGATAAGGATTAGGAGAGAAAAATTTAGAGTAAAACTCTATCACACGAATTTAGAGTGATAAAATAAGAGGAATTTCCTAAACGCCTTATAGCTTATTATTCGTGAATGTGGAATGCTTCACACACATGAACAAGGCTCTACTCGACGTGGCTTGTGAGACATCCTAAGACCTTTCTAAACATTATGCTATGATACCAAGTTTTTCACAACTCACAGTATACCCTAGGGGTAACATGGTGTATAGGATCGCAAGAGGCCCTACACAAGCCACCTAGCATGAATCATACAAGATAATAAAAATAAAAAGTTCAAAGAAACAGTCTTACATCATAAAAGAGTTTGGTAAATGTAACCTCCACATTCGACATAGCCGAAGGATCAATCGAAGCTTGAAGAGCTTGAGGAGGAGCTTTTTGATTCACATTGTCTTTCTCATTCCTTCTAGCAAAAGCCCTTCGAGTAGTCATATCCTGTAGACCATCAAATAAAGATTAGAAGAAAGACCTTATAGAGTTAAATTCTATCGTACGACTTAAGAGTAATGAAATAAGTGGGATTTTCTAAGCATCTTGTAGCTTCTCATTCATAAATGTGGCGCGCTTCACACTCATGAACAAGACTCTACTAGATGTGGCTTATGAGACATAATCCTAGAATCATTCTAAACCTTATGCTCTGATACCAAGTTTGTCATGACCGGGGGGGAGGGGTACCTCTTAGATGTAACATGGCGTATAGAACCCTGAAGGACTCCATACAAGCCACTTAGCATATCATAACATAATCAATAGAGCAATAAGAGTAAAAACACATTTCAAGTACAAGTCTAAAATTTTCATTTAAAGCAAAAGCAGAAGTTTAGACTCTAAGTCTCAACATAGCCATCTATTATAATATTTGAATACGAAAGGGACACAACCCATACAACATAGTCCAAAAAGGAAATACTAGAAAATAAACTAAAAGTGAAAACAACCGTTCTCGAATTATGAGGACTCACCAACAAGCTAGGAGAAATGAGCAAATCCAAGCTTTAGCCACAATGAGGACCACCTTGAGAACCGAACCCTACACTTGTGAAAAATATAGGAAAAGTAGGCATTAGTACAAAAATGCACTAAGTATGATAGCCATGCATAAAAACATTGAAAACATGCTAAAAAGGGACATTTCATTTGAAAGTATGTAATTCACTAAGTTTAAACATGATTTGAGAGTTTAGAGAGCATAAGTCATAAACATAGTCAATACATAGATCATCATAACATAAGAGAAATACTTCATAAATAACCTTAAAGCATACTTGTGCAATGCATGGATAAGACCCTATGAATCTCACCCATGATAAGTAAACCTCCTTAGGCCATCATTCATATTCATCATCTTTAAGACCTTGAAAACTCATATAAAAGATCCTTGAGTAATCATAGTTCATAGTTTATATTCTTGTTCATATTGTCTTTGTATGGGAATAAGCCTTAACCGACATGAGACCATGTGAGCTATACATGATCCCCTGGTGTCACCCACACCGAAGAGGGTTGTCCTACTTGCCTAAGGTAGAACCATAATTTAGCTTAGGTGGATCCACTAGATAATAACCTATGGGGGCACATAGTTTATGGGATAAGGAGATTGCTACTAGAAACCCGACCTTACTACGGGGGACTTTCCATCCCAAGAGATTGTTTCTAGAAACCCGGCCTTACTATGGGAGAGCTTCCATCTCATTCAATATCCACTCGGTGCTAAGCATTACATTCCCACAGAGTAGTTATTAAGTCTTGACTTAACTCCATTACTCATGATGAAAGGGTGCCTTTGGCCTACCGATTCAAGGTACATTACTAGAATATATCATTGACTCCTCATGAAAGGGTGCCATTGGCCTATCGATTCAAGACAAATCATTAGAATAGTTCATTAGTCACTCATGAAAGGGTGCCATTGGCCTACCGATTCAAGTTACATCAATTAAGATAGCTCTTTAATTACACATGAAAGGGTGCCCTTAGCCTACCGATTCAAGGTATATCAATTAAGACAACTCTTTAGATCATGCGTGATAAAACCTTTCACCATCCATGATTACTTGCATTTAGATTCAATTAGGTGAGAAATCCTTTCAACCCTAGAATCTTCATATTGTGAGTAAACCTTTCACATCATATCATATTCATGCATAAGTGTGTATATGAGAATATCCTTTCAAAGAAACAACAACTACATCATAACCATAGACACTTCACTCTCAAAGTGTTCTTAAAGCATATACATAACCTTCATAAAACATGCATAATATCATATCTTGCCCTTTTCAAAGGTCAAAGCTCATGTCAAATCAACACATCTAGAATTACTACATTAGATATGGATATCATCATAATTCAAGTAACTCAATCCCTACATGCATAATTTCATAACATTCTTCTATAATCAACAAATCCACATCACAAGATCATAATTGGAAAATATGGGGATTTCATGGGTTCTTGGGGATACAGCATAAAAATCATAGGAAATCATCAATTCATACATAATATAACATAATTCAATCATTAGAATCGATTTTGAAAGGAACCCATAACTTTGGAATCAAACCCTAACTTTTGGAGGATATCTATCTTTGAAATTGGGATTTTGAAGGGGCTGCATGGATGAAGGCTATCCATGGATGAAGGACTACCATACCTTAGAAATGAAGCCTAATGAAATTTATGTGAAGAACCTTGCTTCTTGAACCCTAGCTCCAACTTCCTTCTTCTTCTTCTTCTTTGAGTTTTCTAGAGAGAGAATTTTTGAGAAGATGAACTTTTGGGAATTGATTTGGGTTTTGGAAATAATGAGTTGTATTGGCTTAGTTTTGACTTAAAAAGACTTATATAGGTGTATAAAACTTAGGTAAAATGGCCTCACTTATTAACCACTTAAAAATGAATTACCTAAAATAACCCCCACTTAAAGTGGGGTGCCTAGGGACAACGCCCATCTTTAAGAGTCGTCAAGGGCACCACGGCCCTTGAAGGTGCCCATGGCCCCTTTACTAGTAGCTAGGATACCCTAGAATTTCCCCCACAAGGTGGTGGAAAGCCCACGAGCCTTCCCATGGGCCGTGGTCTTCACCACGAGCCGTGAAGTGGCTCGTGAAGGGGAGCCTTTTTGGGCAGCCTAAGGAGGCTACTGCCTCACCACCACGGGTGGCACCACGGGTGGCACCACGATGCGTGGTAGCCACCATAGGTCCTGAAGGCCCTCATGGAGGTGGGGGTAAATTCCTTGGCCAATTTTGGGCAGCCTTGGCCCCTTGCCTTTGCCCTTGCCCATTTTCCTTGGCTCTTGCCCATCTCCCTTGACGTTAACCCTCACATTTAGCTCTAGTTTAGCCTACTAACTTCCAAGGTGTTACAAATGTTGAGTACTATCTCTTTTTAGAGAAATATTTTTGAGTAATAATCTCAAAGTTGAGGAAGAATTAAAACATATGATCTAAGTATATTTTTGGGAGTAGTATTGAGCATCGATATGGAGGAGAGTTCTAACAACTCACAGCCCCCATAAACCATGTAGCCAACGTGGGCAAAAAGGGTCATACTTTTTAGATGATTCCTTATTGTTTTTTAGCTTAGACTAGTGGATCCACTTGGTGAGTAGGTTCTATACCCATTACAACAAAAATATTTTTTAGCGGCAATAAATAGACACATTATTAAAGAGTGCTAAAGTCTTTACTGAAATTAGTTAAGTGTCATTAGATCCAGTGTTGCTAAAATATCTAAGGACATATACAAAGATTGCTAATTGCCGTTAATTAGTTATCGTTAAAGATCATTTTTGATGTAGTGACCCTGGCAAAGTATAGGACAGTTCTAGCAGTGTGGGCTAGACGTTGTATCATAACATAACTCATAGTGATGATTGTTGGTTAGAGAATCTCTCAAGAAGAGTTATTTTGTATTTTTACATACAAACTGAGTTATATTGTATTTTTCAATACACTGAGTTATTATCTATTATTTTAAAAGCTTTCCAGATATTGCATCCTTTATTGCTGTTTTATCTTGAGTTGAGTATATTGAGTTTGAGTTGAGTATCTTGAGTTAGAGTTGAGTCCTATTTCTCAGAGTTGAGTTGAACTATGTTTCACTGAGTTGAGTACCTTATTGTTGAGTTGACCCTATTTCTCTGGGTTGAGTTGAACCATGTTTCATTAAGTTGATTTGAGTTGAGTTGAATGAGTTGAGAAGAGGTAAGTTTGTTTCTTTTCCATCAATTCAAGCTTATGTTTATGTTTTATAATTCCCCTTACATGCTCGTACATTCCATGTACTGACGCCATTTGGCTTGCATCTTTTATGATGTAGATACATGTATTCAAAGTCATCAACAGAAGCTTCGTTGATACCGCTTGCAGTTCCAACCAGCTTTTGTGAGCCTTCTTATATTCCAGAGGACTTCACCTTTACCTTACAATTAGTAGTTTGAGATGTCATAGGTCTTGTCCCAATATCGTTTTGTAATAGTAGAGGCTTCATAGATAGAGAAAGTTGAATAGTTTTTAGTATGTATCTTCTTTAAGTTGTTTTTCTACAAACATTGAATTTATCTATTGAGTATTGTTCAGATTTTTTTAAAGTTGAGTATTTGCGTTTATTGAATTTAATTGAGTTCTAAGCTTATGTATGCTTTAGTAAGTCTTCTGGCTTAGTCAGCCAAGATGAGGGTTCCCTTGGGGACCAACAATGGTTCTCAAGTGCCGGCCACGTCCAGGGTGTAGGCTCAGGTCATGACAAACTTGGTATCAGAGCACAGAGTTCAAGTGTCCTAGGGTGTCTGTGAAGCCGTGTCAGTAGGGTCTTGTTTATGGTTGTGAGGGCCCCTCTTCTATAAATAAGGGACTACAGACATTTAAGAACGGTTTCCCTTCTTTCATACTCTTAATCGCGCTTTAGAACTATGTCATAGAGATTCATTCTAACTCATGCGTTCATATATCCATTCAACTACCCTCCATACTAGAGGTGGTTTAAAAGCAAAGTTAGTTCTTTATCGATAAGTTTCTCTTAGCGAAAATCTTGAGGAAGTCATATAACTATGGAGGGGCTTGAGAGAATCCCATGAGTGAGTTAAGTATTGAGTTCAGGACAATGAACTCATATTCATATGTATCATGCGTTTGAGCTAAAATCAAGTTGTACCCTCTTCTCTAAATCTTGTTTTAGCTGAGATCCTTATGAGAAAGTATGTTTAGAGGTTGGTAGTATTTTCACCCTAAAAGATAGTATGAATTACAAGATTTTGAGAAGTAGTAGTAAAGTGCCGTTAAGTTAAGGGAAAAGCATGCAGAGGTATAGAAATCTATGGAAGAGAGATAGTGATGGGGCAGATTATGTTATTGCAATCGTGCACCCAGTCAGTTATAAGTGATGAGTTCCTTCATGAGTAGAATAAGGAATAGTAATGCTATAGAGAGTTCTTAATAGAAGGAAGATGAATAGTTCCTTTATGATTAGAATAAGGAATAGAAATGTAACGACCCAAAAAATGATAGGTTGAACTAGAACCTTAACGTTTGGGTTAGTATGACTTTAAGTTGATGTATAGGCTATTTTAGAACTAAAATGGAGTAAGGTAGAAGCCTAGGGTGCAAGCAAGGGCCTAAGCTAGAAAGATAGAGTGAAAGAGCCCTTGTTCTTTGTTGGATCTAGTTGGCGATGGGGCAGCATGATCGCCCAAATGACTTGGCGATGCACCAAAGTGCACTTGAGATCGCTTAGTGGGCTGTCCCCTTGGCCTAGGTTCTGGAACAAAGGGCGAGCTAAGTCGTAGCTCACCTACCAGGTTGGCGAGTCGCCCATTGGTCCTCTAGATCACCTAGTGAATTGCCCATTTAGTGACCTCACTAGAAAATTGGGCGAGCCAAGGGTCCACTTGGCGAGTCGCCTAGTGCCCTTGGCGAGCCATGAGGGTCAAAGGGCGAGGTAAGTCGGGTAGGGTGTGGGTTTTTAAGTTAATACTTTATGGGTTCTTAGTTCTTTCCCAAAGTTAAGTCCACATTATTTTATTCCTTCCCTAGTATGTATATAACCTTTTTAGACATGAAATTCCTTCAATCAAGTCACTTTTTAAGAAAACCCAAACCAAATCAAAAGAATTCTTCCTCTCAAAATTTCTCTCTCTAGAAGTTCCCAAAGAAGAAGAAGAAGAAGTAGGAGCTAGGGTTGAGGATTCAAGGCGTTTTTTCTTCAAATTTCTTGGGGAATCACAAGCAAGGTTTGGTGATCCTTCATCTATGGGTAGCTTCCACCCCTAGAGTCCATTCAAAGTTAGTTTTCGAAGGTTTCAAGTTCTTAAAAATCTAGGGTTTTTACTCAATCTCATGGTTCCTTCTTCAAACATTTTCAAATGGTTATTAATGACATATTATGATTGTATTAGTATTTAATTGATGATTTATGATGAAAATACTCTATGAACCCATGAATTCTCTCAATTCCTAAATTGTGCCTTTATGAAGTGGGTTTGTTGATTATGAAAGCATGTGAATAGAAATTGTATAAATTGCCTTGGGTTATTGAATTGTATCACTATCCATGCCTTAATTATAGTGAATTGTTGGTGTGTTGGTGATTTGAGATTCATGGCCTTGAAGGGCATAGTATGTGGAATTGAGTATTTTCATGATGCCTTGTGTATGAATGGGAATCTAATGAAGGTACTATGATCTTGTCTTGAATGTAATTATGTTATTATTGAAAGGCTATTTCTCAATTTGACACTCATGAATGTGATGATAGAATGTGAAGGGTTTCCATAATGTGAAGCTATATCTTGAATTTGTAGGCTTAAGGCATCCTTTTCTTGAATTGATGAATGTGACCTTGAATGCAATATCATGTCTTGAATTGGTAGCCTTATGCATCCTCTTCTTGTATATTGAATGTATCTTGACTTAATGAACATGAAATCGGTAGACCAATGTTGGTAGCCCTTGCATGATGAGTTCTATGACCTATTCTAATGAGGTATCTTGGATCGGTAGGATTAGGGCACCCTTCCATAGATAATGTTAATGAACTTTGGGATCGGTAGGCTTATGGCACCCTTCCATGAATGTTGATGATAAACCTTGAATCGGTAGACCTAGTTTTGGTATTTCTTTCATGTGTGGAATGATGAACCTTGTATCGGTAGGCCCAATGTTGATGGCATCCTTCTTGGAAAGTCAATGAGCTATCCTTAATGTACCTTGAATTGGTAGAACTAATGGTGGTGACCCTTTCTTGTGTAATGTACTTGGGTCGGTAGACCTAATGTTGGTAGCCCTCTCAAGTACAATAATGTTAACAAAAATGAAATACTCTATGGGAATGAAGGCTAAGCACCGAGTGGATATGGTAAGATGGAAACTCTCCCAATGTTGGCTAGGGTTCCAATGAACATCTTTCTATCCCATAACTATGTGCCCACATAGGATATTAGCTAGTGGTTTCGACATATGCTAAAATGTTACATGTCCTACCTTAGGTAAGTAGACCACCTCTTTACGGTATGGGGCCATATGACACCGGATTTCATGGTTTGGTCTCATGGTCTATGTTGATTAATGCCTATTCCCATCATGTGAGATGTGCATTATGATTTCTTGAGAAGTTCTATGAAGTGTGGGTGGTAGTATGGGATGCTATCCATGCATTCAACGAGTAGGCTTTGATAGGGCTTTAGTGAGTTTTCTAATGTCTTAATGACTAATAAATGAAAGTGCTCTTAATGAAGCTAATGAATAATGTTGACTTAAATGTCTAATGTAATGATGGATGCTATACTTGGGTTGTATTATGAGTTATTTTCCCTTGTCATGACTTATGAAATGTATGTATTCCTTATGCATGAGTATTGCTTGAAGTTACGTATGAAATGGTAAGTTCATCTAAGGTGGCCTCAAAGTGGCACTTAATAGGGATAGTAGTATGGGATGCTTTACTTACATTGCACAAGTGTAGCTTAGGGTTACTTAAGGTGAATGTTTAAATGTGATGATTATGACTTATATGATTACACTTATATTCTATGTCTCTTATACAAATGTACATGATATTTCTAAAAAGTGGCATAATGCATGGTTTCCAACCAAATGTCCGTTTAAAAGCATGTTTTTGCATGGTCATCATACTTAGTACATTTTTGTGTGCTAACCCATATTTCTTCATGTTTTACTACAAGTGTAGGTTCCGGCAAGTGAGTTGCTTTCTCTCTAGTTCAAGGGCTTGGATTGAGATTCCTCCAAGGCTAAGTGGTATGTCCTCATAGATCGAGGACAAGTGTTTAGATGTTTCTTTTCTTTCATGTAAAAGACTATTGTTAGACTTACGATTGTAAAGGGCTGTGACCCTACTTTTTTTCGAATATTGTTAAGATGGCCATGTGTGACAATAGACTTCCACTGTGTTTTAAATGTGTAATTTTGGATTGTATAGATTTAAATAAGTTTTAATTCCTTACCATTTTCCTTATATCGAATGTTACGAATGCTACGAGGCTTGTACGCGACCCTTCGAGGTCAAGTACACCATGTCGCTTCCAGGGCATAGGCTTGGGCCGTGACAAGAAAGTATACTTGTAATCATAATAAAGGGTAGACGAAGAGCTAAAGATTTCCTACTTGTCATGAGATCTTTGTGGGTAAGTGTTTCTTGGCTTTTCTGGTAGTTACAAGTAGTATAAGGCATGAGAAATCATATTGATATCCGTGTTTAGTACTAGACACTAAGCTAGAATTTGAGATGAGCATCGTGATCAAAAGATGTCAACATGAGGGTAATGGTGTTAGTTTTGAGATCTGATCTAGTAGGTTTGACATGAAATATGTAAGGAGATCAAAGTTGTACCTTGCAATGAAAATGTGGTATTATGACCCATAGAGGAGAGGAATGAAGGTAGAGCAGTCAGAGGTACACCCGAGGTGGTATGTGGCCAGACGAGGTCCCAATTGGGGTTATGATTTTTGTGTGTGCCTAGATTGTATAATTAAGCTATAAATATGGGATAGGTTGGTGCAAGTGTAATCTTCCAAATGATTTAGATAAAACAGCCTTAGGAGCCGATGAGAAAAGGTTAAGAGAAGCATCTTAGAAAGAGGTCTTAGTATTGACTTATAGAGAGTTTGGTAGTCTTGAGGTAAACTTTTCCCGAGTATTAGAGTGAAGGGGATGTAATCCAGTTTAGAGATGATGGAATAGGTCCATAGCTTTCAAGTGTCAGCTTTAGACCTAAGGGGGAAATGATAAGATGAGAAATCAAGTCAAGTGTTGAGAATAAGATAGTAATGAGTTAAAAAAAGTATGGGAGATACTTTTTCAGAAGTCCTCTTAGTAGTAGAGTGATGTTAGAAGGAGAAGATCAATGTTCTCGTCGTGATAATAGTGGTGTAATAATTCCATCTAAGGTTATAAATGAGGAGGAAAAAGAGGATGAGATTCCCTATAAAGAGGTATAGAACTTGAACCTAAGGATTTGAGTTAAGCTTTAATATAGTAAGAGCCGTGTCGTTAGACTCAGACCTTGGTAAGAGAAGTCACGTACCCTTGTGGGAGCTAGGAGTTGCAGACAATGAGGCATGATATTCCTATTCTTACTTTATACCTAGACTCCCCTTGTTCAAATAAGGTAACCTCAGAGAGAGATAGAGAGAGAGTGACTATGTTCATAACAACATCGTTCTTGATTTAGGTGCTCTAGAAGGTCCTAACTCTTGGTATGAATCAATCCAGCCTATGTTAGTAGGCAAGTTCAAGAGTCAGAGGAGGTGGTAAGAGTAACCCCATTCCATACCCAGTCCAGCCGTCATTCAAGGATGAATGATTCTAAAGGGGAGATAATGTAACACCTTGGAATTTTTTTGAGCTAAGACTCGAACCATTCTTCATTATGAATAGGATTTTACCAAGGAATTTGAACTTTCTTAAGTGTTAAGGTCACTAGATGTAGCACATGGAGTTCCAAAAAGAACTAAAGAAAATTCATTCAACTCAATCCTAGGTTCTTTTAAGTTTTGGGTCAACTTCAAACGACCATAACTTTTCATACAGGATGAGTTAGGTGGCTTATAAGATATCAAATGAAAGGTCTTGGAGTCCTCTTTCCAACACCACCGAGTTTGCTAAGTTTTGAGTTCGGATAAGGGAGATATGTCTGTTTGAAGTTAGCAGTTCAGTTAAGGAAAGTTACCCAAATTAGTGAGGGGTATTTTCATTTTTTCCTTACCCAATCAGATTAAAACAATTTTTAGAAATATTTTGGGAGGAAAAATATGATTTGGGTTAGTTTTACAAAACCTAATTACACTTTGGGTTTTAGAAGAGAGTTTAAGAAGAGAAAAGAGGAGAAAAAAGGGAAGGTTCAAGGCGTTGTTGAGATTTCTTGTTGATCGAGAGTTGTTTCACCAAGGGTTTGATCCCTAAGAGGTATGTGAGTTCTCATAGTGTTGGTTTCATTAACCCACACACCAATCATGCTATTTTAAAGCAATTTTGTTTTTAAAGTTGAAGGATTGAGTTCTTGATGAGTTTTCTTGAAATTCCATTCGTAATCTTGATTGTTGGGATTTTGATGAGTTCATGAGATGAAAGTTAGTGATTTGAGTAGATTATCGTGTACTTATGTTGGGTATTCAAATCTAAGTGTGTGTGGAAGAAACCATTCGATTCTAGGCGAGTTAGGGTCAGAAACAAGGAAGAAAATTCCTCGAAAAATTATTGGGCAGAAGTGCGCCAAAAAAAGTACTTCTGTAGTTTAGAGGCTGGCGCCCTGCCCCCACCCCTTCTCCATCGTTTGGCCCGTCTGAGTTCTTTCAAAGGGTACCTTTACTGCCATTTGATTCTAAATACTCTAATCTACTTCTAAACATCGAGAAAAATCATTCATAACATGAATCATAACCTTGAACTCATAATTCAAATTCAAGGTAGAGTTATGAGTCAAGTCTTGAGAGTTCTTTCGAGTATTTTGAGAAAGTCCCTTTGAGTCTTTTTGAGGAGTCTTCTATAATTACTGATAACTTATTTCAAGACTCAAGTAAGTGAATATGAGAATGAGGAGAATTTTTTCATGAGTTTACATTATAATTGAGATCCTTGAGTCAAGTCATTCATGCCCATAAATTCCGCATGAACTCCATAATTTGAGTATCTTTGAGAGGAGTAGTATCCTCAAGTTCTAAGTCTTGAGTCTTGAGTCTTGAGTTCCTAATCCTTTTGAGATTATATTACTAATCATGGCACTACTACATGTTACCATGAAGGTCCTTGAGTTGAGTTGTTCATGCCCATAATTCCGCATGAACCCTCTGAGTCGAGCATTTTTTAGATGAATATTATCATTGATTCCTTGAGTTCTGGAGTTGTTGAGTTTCAAGTATTGAGTTCTATGTATGGTTATTGAAAACCTTGAATTGAGCCGTTCACGTCCATAATTCGATGTGAATCCTATTTTGAGAAATCTTTTATAACTATTTAAAATTTGTTTTAATACTTGATCATTTGAGTTTGAGGAAGAGTAGAGTTGGGTTCATTTTCTTTAAAATGATATATGGGAACTAAGTATTCCCAAGAGTAAATGTTTTTACATTTAAGAAGAGAGGAAACACCATTTTCCTAAAGAGTTATGAATAGTTTTGAGTACTATCTCTTTTAAGAGAAATATTTTCGAGTAATAATCTCAAAGTTGAGGAAGAAGAAATGCATATGAGCTAAGTATATTTTTGGGAGTCATATTGAGCACCGATATGAGGGAGAGTTCTAACGACTCACAACTCTCATAAACTATGTAGCCAACGTGGGTATAAAGGGTCATACTTTTTAGATGATTCCTTATTGCTTTTTAGCATAGACTAGTGGATCCATTTAGTGAGTAGGTTCTATACCCTGACAAAGTATAGGACAGTTCTGGCAGCATGGGCTAGACACTGTATCATCACACAGCTCATAGTGATGTTGTCAGTTAAAGAATCTTACAAGCAGAGTTACTTTATATTTTTACATACAAACTGAGTTATAATGTATTATTCAATACACTGAGTTTTTATCTATTGTTTTAAAAGCTTTCCAAATATTGCATCCTTTATTATTGTTTTATCTTCAGCTGAGTATCTTGAGTTTGAGTTGAGTATCTTGAATTTGAGTTGAGTATCTTGAGTTTGAGTTGAGTATCTTATTGGAGAGTTGAGCACTATTTCTCTGAGTTGAGTTGAACTATATTTCACTGAGTTGAGTACCTTATGTTTGAGTTGAATCCTATTTCTCTAAGTTGAGTTGAACCATGTTTCTTTGAGTTGAGTGAGTTTAGAAGAGGTAACTTTGTTTCTTTTCCATTAGTTCAAGCTTATGTTTATGTTTTATAATTCCCCTTACATTCTCATACATTCCATGTACTGACGCCATTTGGCCTGCATCTTTTATGATGCAGATAATGTATTCAGGGTCATCAACAGAAGCTTCGTTGATACCACTTGTAGTTCCAGCCAGCTTTGGTGAACCTTCATATATTCTGGAGGAATTCACCTTTACCTTACAGTTAGTAGTTTGAAATGTCGTGGGTCTTGTCCCGATATTCTTCTGTAATAGTAGAGGCTTCCGTAGTTTTCAATATGTATCTTCGTTGAGTTGTTTTTCTACAAACTCTGAGTTTATCTATTGAGTATTGTTTAGATTATTTTAAAGTGGAGTATTCACATTTATTGAATTTAATTCAGTCCTAAGCCTATGTATGCTTTAGTTAGTCTTCCACTAGTAGTCAGCCATGATGAGGGTTCGCTTGGGGACCAACAGTGGTTCTCGAGTGATGGCCACGTGTAGGGTGTAGTCTCGGGTCATGAATGAGTTGTTCATGGTTATGATTAAAAAATCAAACCGAACAACAATCTGAACCAAATCGATTAAAAAACTCGATAGTTAGTTTGGTTTGGTTTTAAATTTTGAAAATCGATATTATTTGGACATATAAATTTTATGATTATTTATATAGTATTCATAAATATGATATAAATATTTTGTTAACTTTTAATGAACCTAAATTTAACTTTACCATTTTCTCAAGCTAACACATGAACTTTAGCCCAACTATTACAATCCTAAGTCCAAGTCCATCAAAACTCATTACTTTAGTCTTTACATATCCCACCTCACATAAATAGTCACACCTTTTATTTTAGTTGAATCACTTTGTTCATGTAATAATAATTCTATTATTTCTTAATTGAATCCACAATAACTATCCTGTGGATTGTTCATGTACTAGGTGTCTATGTCGATCTAGATATGTATGTCCTCAAAAAATTTATTACTTTCAAACTGAAAAAACCAGAACAAAATCGAAAATAACCAAATCGATAGTTTTTTTTTCCTTTGGTTTGGTTTTATAAATTTAAAAACTGACTAAATTGGTTTGGTTTTGATTTTAGTCAATCATCGATCCAAACCGAGCCACAAACACCCGTAATAGTGAATATTATTAGCCGTAATACACATGTGTGATATTCCATTATTTTTTTAAATTTTGAACCAAATTTATATCATCACACTATTACTATTTGTTTTACATAATTAACTAGATTTTTTCGAAAGAAAAAAATATTTGTATTTGAAGTAGATACAAAGATCTACAACTCATTCTATTTATAAGGCTTCAAACTTTAGGGGTCCAAAAATAATTGGCTTTGAAACAAACTTAATTTTTCTTTTCGAATATGGGATAAACTTCAAAAATATTACTTTGTTTTATATAATAAATAAATTGATTGATTTTCAGGTTACAAAGTATTTTTTTTGAAAAAACTAACTGTACGGTGAACCATACTCACAAAATTAGGAATCATGTCTTTTACGGGCACTTGTATGGCTTGTGGAGGGTTATACGACCTGTAGAAGCTTCTGTAAATTGACCCTCATCAATTTAGACAAACTGAGCTTCCACGAGCATCTTGACGGACCTTGAAGTGTTGTACAGTCGTTGGAAGGCTTCTGTGAAAGGCCTCTAACAATTTTTAAGTCAAAGTTATTTAAGTCTTTTCATACTCTATTAATTTCTATACTATGTCGTTGAACTCGCCTTATTCTTAATTTTTTGACCAAAGATGTAATGAATGGCGAAAATGTTGAAACAACATATTTGAGGCTATCAACCCCTCATATAATAGCTTGAACTTATCCAAAAATAGCTAACAATGTTTTAAAAGACTCTGTTGGGACTCGCCCTGGGGCAGGACTCTAGCAAAGTGCCCCGAGACTCAAGTGTGGAGCTTTGTTCTATAAGACTTACGTCTTAAGTGCCCGACTGTAAGCCCTAAGCACGCCCAACGTCCAACGCTCGGGGCTCGCCTTACAGATCTTAGAAAAATTATTCGGTAAAATCTTTGGTTAACATTGTTAATTCTTGAATAAATGAATGATACTTCATAATTTTTTAATCTATAGAGATAAAAAGATTGAGAGTAGTATCACATCTTTACTATTTGATAACATTGTGAAGGTGATTATATATTACGTAACATTTCTTTAAAAATACGTAACAAAATTTTTTTTTTTCACTTATCATTGGTCTTCATGGTTTTGTCATAAGTCTCAAAGTTATCATATTTTATTTAGCTATTTGAAAGTGATTTTATTTTTATTTATGATGGAGTGATGTTTTTATTATAATACTAGTAAGTTTTATTAATTATTTTCTTTTAAGGGGGGGGGGGGGGGTGAATTGTATAGTATGATAAAAAAAACTCTTTTTAAAAAATAATAATTCTTTTATTATTAAAAAGATAAGATACAAGATTATTTATACTTGTATCATCATGTATGAGTTTCATTAATCATGTTTGTAGTTATTTCAAACTTTGATATATTTTTATAATTTTGTATTATTATATTATTATACTATGTTGTAAATTAAAATTTTAAAGATCCATAGGGCTTACGCCCCACGTCTCGAGGCTTACGCCTCCCCCTATACTAAGTAAAATGCCCCACCTCACGCCATCGCCTTTTAAAACGCTGCTTAGGATCCAATATAAGGATTAGGAAAATATACACAGTAGACTGAACAAGTTGCATGGTGAAATTCATCTACTTAGGTGACCAATCACTTAGGTGAACTCAACTTACCTATCTTTCATGTTATGCATCAGAAAAGAGTTAATTGTATGAGGTTTAACGATATTATCAACTCACGGGATCACAAAACCCTAGTTTTGTCTCACATTAATTCAAAACTTGTTTAATTAAAATTTGTTTACTTGCTTTTTGCTCTGATTAAAGACATTATCTGTTACCCAAAAATTTCCCCCTTTTAGAGATAATTCGAAAAATAGCATAAATAATTGCAATTGGGCTAAGTCCAAACCATATTCCCCGTGGGATCGACTCTAACCTTGATTAGGTTCTATATTTGAAAAACAACCACTTTATACTTCTATTTAGAAGTGTAGTTTGGACGTATCAATAAGACATCTCCATCGAGCTTCTCCGGAGAAGAAGTAGAACTGAGAAGCAGATGGAGAAGGACAGACATGAGGGGAGCAATGGGTAACCTAGTAAAGGTAAATTGAGTTATAGGTTGTAATTAAAAAAACGTACCACAAAAAGGATAACAATTAATCTAAAAGAGTTTATTTATGTAAAAATCCCTTTTTAATAATGAAAAAAGGGTTAAAATTCTATTAAACTGTCACGATCCAATAATGAATGTGATGTCACTCATCTTGTCACACCAAGACAAGCCAACTTAAAACCCAATCATTATGATAAAGTTCATAAATAAGCTATAAATAAAAACTGAATAACAATAATAATGTGGATAATAAGTCAACTTAACTAAAATCCTAAAATATGGTTGTCACGTGCACAAGCCTCTAATGTATTACAATAGATTTGAAAGAAAAATACAAATCTCAAATGATATTATCTCTATAGCAGAACAAAATCATAATTAGGAGTAAGAAGGTTTGCTGAGATGACAAACAACTACCTCAAAAATCTCCACGGAAAGCCTCAAACAAGAAGAGGGTAGAGAGTGTCACGAAAATCTAGGCTCATAACTTACACAAATGTATAAGCAAGGGGTGAGTACCAAACCACATGGTACTCAACAAGCGAACTCCTAAAAACAAAGTTAGGTAATACATAATACAGATACTCCTACCACTCCAACCTAACCTCCAACCTACAACCTGCATAAAACCAGCCCAATCTAACAATTCAAAATTTCAATAGCACATATCTCAATAACAACAGTCCAATGATTATAGATCAACAATATACAAGATTAAGTTCATCAATCACAAGTTCCACAAAAAGGAATTCACAATTTCACAAATGATATAGATATGAAATGCAATGCCAAGTATAGTGATGCATGTCTGACCTAGAGATACACACCCATTGTCTCTCGAATCGAGACCCATAGGGGACATATCTGTTTATGCATCCATCGCATGAATTTTGGTCTACATGTTCAGGTCTACGAGACTACTCTATGGTTCGTAGAACTTTCTATGTCTTGTAGACCGGTCTTGTAGAAAAAAAGGGAAAATTACATTTTGAAAATAAAGTCCAAGTACCTCTTCCTACGATTGACCAGGACGGTCTGTCAAATGGTCTACGAGTCGTAGATGGGTCTCTTAGGTTGGTCCAAGACTAAGTGAAATTTTGAGGTCCAAGTTGAGTTATATGGGTTGGGTCTACAGACAGTAGGAAGTCCTACGGATCTTAGAAGGGTTCCATCAAAAGTTTGGTAATTTTAAGGTCTCAATACTTGGTCTAAGGTTCACCAATACAGACCGCAGAAAGTTCTGCGGTCTATAGGTCTGACCTGTAGACCAACCTGAGATAATTATTTCTTAGGGGATTTTGGGTCTTTTCCTAAATATCTTAAGCCAATACTATGTTGTTTTTGCTTCAATCATAAGTCCTATATAAAGCTTTTAAGTCCTACATCTACCCAATTTAAACACATTCTCCTAATTCCCAAAACCTAACCAAATTCTTTCTCCTAAATTCCCTCCCAACCTAAGGAAGAAGAAGAAGCTAGGGTTCATTCAAGGGCATCAATTTGCCATTCATCTTGGGCTTTGAGTAGCAAGGTATGCGGGTATTCACCCATGGAGTCCATTCCTCCATGGGGCCCCCAAGGTTTCAATTCCTCAATCTCAAATTCAATTGATCAAATTAGGGTTCTTCTTAATTCTACATAGGGTTCATCCAATTATAATTTTTATTGTTGATGAAGTCTTTTAATGCATGATTTAATGTTAATACATGATATTTAGTTGAAGTTATATTGACCCATACATGATTTATGGTTTTCAACTATGAACCTATGAAGAACCCATGAACCTATGAACTATGAGTTTTGGAAGGTTATGCATGTCTTATGAAAATGATGTTTATGATGATAGAGTGGTTTTAGATGAAAGTATCAATGTTGTTGTGAAAGGTTTACTCATATACGAATATGATCATGATTGTGAAAGGCATTTCTCACCTGTGGATTCATATTAGTGAATTGTTTTCTCACCTATGCTTGAATTGTAATTTAAGGAGTTATTCTATGTTTTGATCTTTAAGATGTGGATTTGTATTGGTCATTGACTTTCCTATGTTAAAATAATATTTTATTTTTATCTATTACATTGGAATTTTGAATTAGCACCTAGGGGACTTCGAAGTGGAGGATTAAATAGGGTAGTCTCTAGTAGCAACCTCTAGTCCCAAACTGCCTGCCCCCGTAGGATTGTCTTAATGACCTAGATAATGGATCCACTTTAGCAAAAGATTATATGTACGGACTCTACCTTGGTAAGTAGAATCCCCTTCTTTCGGTATGAGGATTATATTGATTCCATGATATAACTCTCACTGTCTTACTGTCGGTTAAAGCTAATATCCCAAAAAATGAATATGTCTCTTCAAAAGTTTTCTTGTGTCTCTTATTTTAAATAAATTGACTATGTCTTATGAAATATATGTTGTTTTTTCCTTAAGCCCTCAAGTACTTAATGTTGACCATATTTCACATGTTTAAGTTCTTCACGCTATCATGTCTATTTATACATATTGCACCATACTTAGTACATTCCATGTACTAATGAATATTTGTGCTTCATTGTCTCATTAATATATGGTTCGATGCTCCTACATCTCACACTTGTGGCTAGTTGATCATTCAATTAGATTTGAGAGTTTGTGAGTCCTCATGATCCGAAGATCGAGACACTTTTACTTGTTTTATATATTTCTAGTTTTTGGATGATGTATGTGGTGTATGGGTTATGCCCCCAATCACTTTTTTGGTGTTAGATGGTTTGTGGAGACTTTGTTAGACGTTAGGTCATCTTTTCAAATGTTGGCCCAAGCTTTGGCGGCTCAAGACAATAGAGATGTGATTGCTCCCGCGAACCCTAATGTGAATTCGGTGGCTTTAAGAGTGAGGGATTTTGCAAGAATGAACCCCTCAGAATTTCATGGCTCCAAAGTGGAAGAGGATTCTCAAAGGTTTATTGATGAGGTCTATAAGGTACTTGCTATTATGGGGGTGAGTTAGGAAGAGAAAGCGTAGTTAGCTGCTTACCAATTGAAAGTTGTTGCTTAAGTGTGGTATGATCAATGGAAAGGGGAGAGGCCGGTAGGAGCTGGTCCCATAGAGTGGGAATTGTTTAAATAGTCGTTTCTTGATAGATTCTTTCCCCTGGAGTTGAGGGAAGATGCAAGAGTTCATTAACCTTCGTCAAGAAGGTATGAGTGTGAAAGAGTATTCTCTAAAGTAAACCCAACTATCCAAGTATGCTCCAACTATGGTGGTGGATTCAAGGGCTAATATGAATAAGTTTGTGATGGAAGTGTCCGACTTGGTAGAAAAAGAATGTCGTACGGCAATGCTCATTGGTGATATGAATATCTCACATATTATGGTGCACGCCCAACAAATTGAGAAATCGAAACTCAAGGAAAAGGATAGGGAGGGAAAAGGGGCTAGGATCGATGATGGGAACTTCTCAAATACTAGATCTGATGGACAAGGTCGACCTAGAATTCAACAAAGATATTCTGGTCAAGTTTCCCCCAATACCCGTAGGTATAACCAAGAGAGGGTGTCTAACCCTAAATCTCAAGGAAGGAATGGTAGTAAATCTCATGTGACTAAGCCTACTTGTGTGAAGTGTGGAAGGAAGCATGATGGTAAGTGCCTAGCCGGCATGGATAGTTTCTATGGTTGTGGTAAGAGTGGTCACCTAATGAGAGATTGCCCAGTGCTTACGGCTAAGGGAAGAGAGAGAAAGCAAGATCCTCCTAGTGGTTCAAACTCCAATGCTCCCATGAAAAACCGCTTTTATGCACTCTGGTCTAGGGATGACCAAGAGAGTCCTCCAGATATGGCTACCGGTATGTTGAAAATTATCCTTATAGATGTATATGTTTTATTAGATCCCGATGCTACCTTGACTTTTGTGATGCCATATATGGCTACAAGGTTTATAGAAAGTACCCCATCTTCCCTACTCTATAGAGTTGCTCTTGTTAATTGGGTAGAACTTGACATGTTAGATTTCGAAGTTATCTTGGATATGGATTGGCCGCACTCTTGTTATGGTAAATTGTAGAACTTGTGTGGTCATGTTCCAATTCCCAAATTGAGCCTATCCTAGAGTGGAAGGGGAATTTCTATGTCTAGAGGTTAGTTGTTCCCTACATGAAGGTTACAAAAGTGATGTTATAGTTACAATGGGTCCGAATTGTCTTTTGTGACAAATGTGAAAGCTAAGCTAAGCAAGAGCTTAACCCAATTTTGGTTGACTTGAAAGGATAGGTGCTTAAGAAATTCATTGAGGTTTCCTCCCAACGGGGAGATGAGGTTCTTAGATAGCAAAGTCTTTTAGTGTCACAAATATTCATGACTTGGGTCTATCTAAAAATCTCACCTATGAAAGGTGTGATGAGGTTTGACAAGAAGGGAAAACTTAGTCCCCGGTATGTGGGCCCATACAAAATTTTGAAAACATGTTGGAAAAGTTACGTATGAGTTAGATTTGCCAAATGAGTTGACTCCGGTGCATTCGGTGTTTCATATCTCCATGCTTGAGAAGTGTAGTGTAGGAATCATGTAGTTGAGGGTGCTACTCGGGAGGTCGACGCTGATGATATATCCCGTTATCCTCATTTCTTTCCTTCTACTCCTATGTTAGCTTGAAATGATGAGTTCCTCTTGAGTTTTCCTTATTTTAGGAAGTCATGTGTGTTATATGTGCCTTCCATGATTTTCTATGTTATGCATGTTTATGAGAAATTTATGTTTAGCAAGAAAATAAGTTTTTAAGATTGATTTTCCTCATGTTGTTGTGCATTGAGTAAAATTTGCCTATATGCTTCATGAGATGAATTATTGAACATGCTTCAATTGTGCTTTTTGATAGTATCTTGCATAAAGGCTCCATGAGATGAGATGGTGTTTAGCATGCTTTTAGTTGGAGAAGGTAGTTTCTCCTATGAACATGAGATATGTTGAGTTTTCATGCATAATGGGTTGTTAGATGTAGTTCCTACTTCCTTGTGATGCATTGAGTATATGTTTGAGATGGAGTTGAAGTTTTCTCCTTTGAATTGAGCATTATTTTGGATGGTGCATGCATGATGGGATGCTAGTCTTAATTCTTTACTTCCGTAAGGTGTCTAGATCATCATTCGATGATGAATGTTCCCAAGGGGGAGATATTGTAACACCCCAAAAGTTAGTAGGCTAAACTAGAGCTAAACGTGAGGATTAACGTCAAGGGAGAAGGTCAAGAGCCAAGGAAAATGGGAAAGGGCCAAGGCAAAGGACCAAGGCTACCAAAAATTGACCAAGGCACTGCCTCCACCTCCACGAGGGTCTTCATGACCCGTGGTGGTGAGGCAGTAGCCTCCCTAAGCTGCCCCAAAAAGACTCCCCTTCACGAGCCACTTCACGGCTCGTGGTGAAAACCACATCCCGTGGGAAGGCTCGTGGGGTTGCCTCCACCTTGTGGGGGAAATGCTAGGGTAGCCTAGCTACTGGTCAAGGGACCACGGGCACCTTCAAGGGCCGTGGTGCCTTTGACGGCTCGTGAAGATGGGTGTAGTCCCTGGGCACCCCACTTTAAGTGGAGGTTATTTTAGGTAATTCCTTTTTAAGTGGTTATTAAATGAGGTCATTTTTCCTAAGTTTTATACACCTATATAAGTCATTTTAAGTCAAAACTAACCCAATACAACATGTTATTTCAAAAACCCAAATCAATTCCCAAAAGTTCATCTTCTCAAAAATTCTCTCTCTAGAAGGAGGAGGAGGAGGAGAAGAAGAAGAAGGTATGGTAGTCCTTCATCCATGGATAGCCGTCATCCATTGAGCCACTTCAAAATCCCAATTTCAAAGATAGAAATCCCCAAAAGTTAGGGTTTGATTCCAAAGTTATGGGTTCCTTTCAAAATCGATTCTATTGATTTAATTATGTTATATTATGTATGAATTGATGATTTCCTATGGTTTTTATGTTGTATCCCTAAGAACCCATGAAATCCCCATATTTCTCAATTATGATCTTGTGATGTGGATTTGTTGATTATAGAAGAATGTTATGAAATTATGCATGTAAGGATTGGGTTACTTGAATTATGATGATATCCATATATAATGTAGTAATTCTACTTTTCCTACATTTTTCCTAGGTGTAGGGTCCGGTTCTCAAAGTGGTCCTCCTTGTGGCTAAAGCTTGGATTTGCTCATTTCTCCTAGCTTGTTGGTGAATCCTCATGATTCGAGGACGGATGTTTTCACTTGTAGTTTCTTTTCTAGTATTTCCTTTTTGGACTATGTTGTATGGGTTGTGTCCCTTTCGTATTCGAATATTGTAATAGATGGCTATGTTGAGACTTAGAGTCTAGACTTCCGCTTTTGTTTTAAATGAAGATTTTAGACTTGGACTTGAAATGTGTTTTTACTCTTATTGTTCTATTGTTTATATTATGATATGCTAAGTGGCTCGTATGGAGTTCTTCGGGGTTCTATATGCTATGTTACATCTAGGGGGTACCCCTGGGTCGTGACAAAACTGCTCATAACTCTTTGGGAAATCGGTGTTTCCTCTCTTCTTAAATGTAAAAACATTTACTCTTGGGAATACTTAGTTTCCATATATCATTTTGAAAAAAATGAACTCAACTCTATTCTTCCTCAAACTCAAATTCTCAAGTCTTAAAACAAATTTTAAATATTTGTAAAAGACTTCTCAAAATAGGGTTTATGCCGAATTATGGACGTGAACGGCTCAATTCAAGGTTTTCAATAACCATACATAGAACTCAATACTCGAAACTCAACAACTCCAGAACTCAAGGAATCAATGAAACTACTCATCTCAAGAATGCTCGACTCATAGGGTTCATGTAGAATTATGGGCATGAACAACTCAACTCAAGGACTCAATGATACTTCTCATCTCAAGACTGCTCGACTCATATGGTTCATGCGGAATTATGGGCATGAACAACTCAACTCAAGGACCTTCATGGGTAACATGTAGTAGTCCCATGATTAGTAATATAATCTCAAAAGGATTAGGAACTCAATACTCAAGACTTAGAACTTGAGGATACTACTCCTCTAAAAGATACTCAAATTATGGAGTTCATGCAGAATTTATAGGCATGAACGACTCGACTTAAGGATCTCAATGATAATGTAGACTCATGAACACATTCTCCTCATTATCATACTCACTTACTCGAGTCTTGAAACAAGTTATTAGTAATTGTAGAAGACTCCTCAAAAAGACTCAAAGGGAATTTCTCAAAATACTCGAAATAACTCTCAAGACTTGACTCTTATCTCTACCTTGAATTTGAATTTTGAGTTCAAGGTTATGATTCATGTTATGAATGATTTTTCTCGATGTTTAGAAGTAATTTAGAGTAGTTAGAATCAAAGGGGAGTAAAGGTACCCTTTGAAAGAACTCAGACGGGCAAAACGACGGAGAAAGGGTGGGGGCACGCGACCCTGGCGCACTGGCTGGCACAGGGCGCCAGCCCCTAAACTACAAAAGTACTTTTCTGACGCACTGGTTGGCGCAGGGCGCCAGCCTCTGCCCAAAATTTTTCCGACGAATTTTCTTCCTCGTTTTCTGACCTTAACTCGCCTAGAATTGAATGGTTTCTTTCCCACTCACTTAGATTTGAATATCCAACATAAGTACACGATAATCTACTCAAAACAATCCTCAAATCACTAACTTTCATCTCAATAACTCATCAAAATCCCAACAATCAAGATTACGAATGGAATTTCAAGAAAACTCATCAAGAACTCAAATCCTTCAACTTTAAGAATGAAATTGCATTAAAATAGCATGATTGGCGTGTGGGTGAACGAACCCAACACTATGAGAACTCACATACCTCTTAGGGATCAAACCCTTGGCGAAACAACTCTCGATCCGCAAGAAATCTCGATGAACGCCTTGAACCCTC
The DNA here is from genome assembly GCA_035578085.1 of Solanum pinnatisectum. Classification (NCBI taxonomy): domain Eukaryota; kingdom Viridiplantae; phylum Streptophyta; class Magnoliopsida; order Solanales; family Solanaceae; genus Solanum; species Solanum pinnatisectum. The sequence continues at coordinate 31,518,837 of CM069079.1, read as the reverse complement.
CATCTTTTCTCCTCTTTTCTCTTCTTGAACTCTCTTCTAAAACCCTAAGCGTAATTAGGATTTGTAAAACTGACCCAAATTAAATTTGTGCCCAAAATATTACTAAAAATCATTTTAATCTGATTGGGTAAGGAAAAGACCAAAATACCCCTCACTAATTCGGGTAACTTTCCTTAATTGGACAGACTAACTTCAAATGGGCATATCTCCCTTATCCGAACTCGAAACTTAGCAAACTAGGTGGCATTGGAAAGAGGATTCCAAGACCTTTCATTTGATATCTTATGGGCCAACTGAAAGTTATGGTCGTTTGAAGTTGACCCAAAACTTAAAAGAATCTAGAATTGAGTTGAATGAATTCTCTTTAGTTCTTTTTGGAACTCAATGTGCCACATCTAGTGACCTTAACACTTAAGAAAGTTCAAATTCCTTGGTAAAATCATACTCACAACGAAGAATGGTTTGAGTCTTAGCTCAAAAAAATTCTGGGGTGTTACAAACCCTATTCACAATAGTTTAGTTAACGATTAGGCTTAGTAATTATATCTGCACTATGACCCAAAAAAATAAAAAAAATAATCATGTAATCATAATTCTTATAATAAATATTTATAATAATTAATAGATATAGTTGGAGCATGTTTAAGAAATAATTTTGTATTAAATTAACGGAGAAGGACCTAAAATGCCCCTCAACTATTTGAATTGGTACAAAATTACCCTACATCCACCTTTGGGCCCCCAAATACCCTTGACATCAACCTTTTGGCTCAAAAATACTCTTATGTCTAACGGATTATACTCAAAAGGTGGATGGAGGGCAATATTGTACCAAATCACATAGTTTAAGGGTCTTTTCCGTTAAAATAATTTGAAATTATTTAATATATGAGCTCACATTATTGACTTGATTTTGAATTTCATAGTACATTAAAAATAAAAAATAAAGGTTAGGCATCCACTCTCTTTTGACCCCTCCCCCCCCCCCCCCCCGCCCCCTCTCCTCACGTCCAATCTCTTCAATTATATTTTTTTTCTATTTGAATCTTGTCCACCATTTTAAATTTTATTTTATTTTTCAATTTATGACAAACAAGAGAGAAGAAAGGAGGAAAATAACAATGACATTCATATAGAAATAACTAGTTCAATATAAGATGACTTAATTAAGCAAATATGTACGAATACCACATTTTTCTTTTGTGTGTACCCAAAATTCAAAATAAAAGAATAAAAATAATCATTTTTCCTGTTCCCACCCCATCTTATCATGACAATAATACAAATTAAAAGAAAATAAATATGTGAGCTCACTTCAAGTTTGAGTCCCGAATATCCTAATTAATAATAAGACATTAAAAAAAAGGAATAAAAAAAGAGAAAATGAACATGACATTTGGATAATTGATAGAAAATTTTTTTACTAAAAATAATAAATTTTTAGATGGATAATCAGTCGGGTGAGTATGAATTTTAGTTGGATCCTCATTTATGAGTTGTGTTATAATAAATTGAGGATTGATTTAAAATAGGCCAATAGAGAAATATCATGAAATTAATTATTTTTTTCAATATTATTTTCAAGTGTATTTGGATCAAAATATAAATCATATGTGATTTTATAAAAAAGTAAAATTTTAAAAATATAGTTTTTATTATTTATTTGAGAAGGGTTTAAATTTGGACCAGTCACATTAGGCAACATAATAAATAAATATTTAATAATTTTACTTTAACAGGGCTATTAAAAATAAGGGTAAATATGAGCCAAAGGATTAAAATTGAGGGTATTTTTTACCCGAAAGGTGAACATCAGGGGTATTTTAGGGCTGAAAGGTGGATAGAGGATAGTTTTGTACTAATTCAAATACTTGAGGGGCATTTTAGGCCTTTCTTCATTAAATTAAAGAATGTAAAAAAATCATTGCATTAATTCTTAACCCCTTGAGAATGAAGATGGTAATTGAACTCATTGCTGATTTTTGCACCAAAGCAAATAATTTAAGAGAAAATGGTCTAAACCCCCCCCCCCCCAAACCTATACCCGAAATCCCAACTACACACTCCAACTTTACGGGTGTCCTATTACCTCCCTGAACTTCATATTTCTCTATTTTCTACACACTTAAAAGGTCACACCCAGATTTGTGGTAAGTGGTGGGCTGCACGCGCGATGCCACGTAAATATATTGTTTTTTTTTTAATAAAATATTATTATTCTACATTTTTATTCTATTTCTCTTTTATATTTGTTTTCTTTTCTATTTCAGCCCATTCTTCTTCTTTTTTTTTTCCTTTTCTTTTCTTTGACTACAAATTTCTGCCATTAAAGTGGAAATTCCAAGTTCGATTTCTAAAACCTCAAAAATTTTAGTTTCTTAATCTTTGTTTGAATTATTTTCAAAGAAGTTATCAATTTTCTTATACAAGCCAATCTTGAATTTCGAGAAAATTCAAAATTCAAATTAGAGACCTAAATAAGAAATTAGAGCAGATTACAAACCCTAAATTCAAAATTTAAAGTAGAAATGAACATTAACAACTAAACCCTACTTAATATTGAGAGGAAATTGTGAATTTTTCATAAAAGGAACAAGGGTTAATGTGAGGGAAGAAGAAATAATGGTTTATTTAAAGGTAGGGAAGATGGAAGGAGGAATTTTTCGTCAAAATTAACCTTCTAACGCGCCTAGAGGAGGTGAGAACACCTCCCATGACAGGTCAGCACTTAGGTGTGTATAAAATACAGAAATATAAAGTTCAGGTGGGTAATAGGACACCCGTAAAATTGGAGTGTGTAGTTGAAATTTTGGGTAATGGTTAGGGTGGTTTTATACCATTTTCTCAATAATTTAACAATAAGTTATATTCATAAAACAAGTCTTTGGTGTCTTTTGATTTTTCGATTTGTTTTTTTTTTCTTATGGGTCATGGCAGTGGTATATTATTTTGGATCGAATAAATTATAAGGAAAAAATGTAATGGAGATAGGTTACAAGGAAAAAGTCTAATGGAGGTAGATTTTTTATTTCACCCTATAAGAAAATGACAAGTAATAAATAGTACTTTAAAAATAAAATAAAGATGAAGTTGTTAGTTTTGTTTATGAACTTGATGCAAATTATTACTTTGGTCCCAAATTAATGAGTCTTAAAAGCATACATCTGCTTAACTAACTAAAAAATTTAGAACACATAATTGTCACATCAACAAAAAATTCCACATGTAGGCTTGTGAATAACACGTTTATATGTATGACATGTGCATTTAAGTTTAGTTAGTTAAATAGAAGATTATTTTTAAGACCGTCAACAATTATTCATGTCAAGTTGAATAGTGTTTTTGTCTCTAAAAACAAATGAGGGCTTAGGCAAAATAGTTTGTCCAAGACATAATAAAAGGTTGATGAATGAAGAATTTTTAAAATTCAGATGAGGTGAAGGAAGGCATGGGGTAGAACTACTACAACTTTGAATTACCTCTGATGGTTATCTCCAAATAGTAATGATCACCTTCCACGCAATACCAACCCTTTCTTCTTCGGGAATTTCAACTTATTATTGTCTACTCACAAAGTAATATTTCTTCATTGAAAGAATATTAGAGTTAGCATAAACGATAACATGCTTTAACAAGTAATGTGAGAAGCTTATATCCTCCTCATCTATAGCCTTTCCCTTCCCTTCCTGTGTTCATTATTCATTTACCCTCAACAGTAGTGGGGTAAATTTTCAGCACCATCATCTGTAGCAAACATTAGCTTTCCCTCTACAAAAAAACAACTTTGAATTCTAGTCGTCAAGACCATACTTACACGTCTAAGCTAACCACTCATTGTGTCCTTCAAACCTAAACAAACAATTTGTAATGTGTTGAAAGCTAAAACCCTGTGTCGAAACTAAGTTTTCTAACAACTTACCTGACTGGCATTTCATTTGCAACCAAATTGTACCTTTTTTCTTTCTTCTCTTTCAAATAGTGCGTGCACACATTCAACTTTCACATCATGAGATAAGCAGAGAATCAGACACAAATACCACAGCCTCACAGGTTCTTCAATTTAAGGATTCAAATGCAACATACATTAAAAAACCAAAATGTTGTATAACAAGGTGCCTTTGACATCATTGATAACATCACAATTTATTCAATCGTTCCAACAGTCGAGCACGGAGAATGTTCAGAAAACAGATAATATGCATAAAAAACAATCTGGAGCACCAGGTACTATAAAAGAGCTTCTTTGCTGACCTTTCCTGGCTATCCTGCAAGTGACACCAAAACTTGAACTTTAATGTGCTTGCTCATAATGTTGCCAATCACAAGTTAATATAACAACTACTTACTATGCCTAAATCACAACCTTGTTAGGTCTTCCATGCGAATCCTCACTACCATTACACCCCATGGCCCATATGGACGAGATTCTTTATAATATTCAGTAAATTGAGGTTCTCTAACACTAGAGGTTCTCAACATTTTCTATTGACACACGCATCCAAGTCTCCAAGAAAATCAAAAGCTACTAGCAAACACTGGAACCCTAGAGCAAGAGTACCAACATGACTAAACCTTAGTTCCAATTACTTGATACCATCTATATGGATGTTTTGCTTCCTTTAGGTACAATTTTTGCTAGACTTGCATGGATTCCTACAAATTATAAGTCTTAACTTATTTCCATTTGATTTTAGGTCTACTTTGTTGTGCGCTTTTAATACCTGCTATTATGGTTCTACTAATGATTCAGGTTAGTTCTACTAATGATTCAGGTTAATTCTACTAATGATTAGGAACCTACAACTACACAACAAAAGTGTGTTTTTGAAGTGGCTTTGGAGGTTTGGACAGAATGAGGCAGGATACTGGAGGGATATAATCAAAGCCAAACATGGCATTCTTGATCATTGGAGACCAATGAGGAGCAGGGATACACATGGTGTAGGGGTCTAGAAACACATCAGCAGTCTCCAAGATGACTTTTTCCAAGAAGTGTTTTTCAAAGCTGGGAGATAAGATTTTGGCAAGACAAATGGCTTGGTGACACTATACTGAAGTCTGAAGGAGTCCTTTCCTATGCTATACCAGATAGCCACTAACAAGAATGCTACAATTTCTCAATACAGAGTAGACGACATTTGGTGCCCAAATTTCAGAAGGAACTTGCAAGACTAGGAGATCAATGAAGTCCTCTCACTAATATATACTCTGGAGGAATGCAACCTAGATGAACAAACCATAGACAGATTACTTTGGGGCAACACCAAGGAAGGGAATTACACTGTGAAGGAGAGCTATAATTTTTGGCGTTCACAGAATGGCATCCTTGATGTTTTTCCCTGGAAACATATCTGGAGAACCAGACAACCTCTAAAGGTTCCTGTTTTACCTGGACAGCCATTCATAAGGCCTGTTTAACTCAAGATAATCTTAGAAAGGGGATCATCCTCATCAACAGATGCCACCTCTGCGGGAAGGATAATGAAACTGTTAACAATCTCTTTTTACACTGCCCTACAGCAACTGACTTGTGGCATTTTTTCCACTCTCCGTTCGGTCTTCAATGGGTTATGCCTTTCTCCATTAAAGATGCCTTTGCTAGCTGGATAAGCTGGAGAGTTAACAAGAGTTTGAAAAGGCTATGGAGGATGATCCCAGCAGTTATTTTCTGGAGTCTTTGGAAAGAAAGAAATTGCAGAGTCTTTGATGGAATCTCAACTCACACTAGCACCCTCAAGGCTATCTACTCCCTTAATTGGCACTTTCCTTCCCCTGTAAACAGTGTGGATAACTTTTTGGATTTTGTTAGTTCCCTCACTCTAGCATACTAGGATTTTAGGGATTTCTTTTTTGGTTGTTCACAATTTTTTGCTCAGCTACCTTCATGTTTATTTTGTTTTGATAATGCTCTTTATTTTCATTGTAACTTTGCATCTCCTTGATGCCTTTCTAATATAATTTAATTACTTCACCAAAAATAACAATAAACTAAAGGAGCATTTTGCCTGTCATACAACAGTTAGCACTAACTACATAGTACTCGCATTTCCGGGCTTCGACAGGTAAGAGTCAGACTGACCACTCTCTCTTTTGCCCATATTTCAGTCGAAGGTAGGTCAAAATATAAATAGATAAAGCAATTCATAAATTTCCAGGATATAAGTAGTTTAGAATCTTTAATGTGGGAATGCATCAGAGTAAAAAGAAATTAAGCTCTAGAAGAATGCACTACAGGAAAGATACAAGTGTTTTTCTTTTTTGGGTTGCAGGAAACCAAATCAATGAATTTGGTATCAACTGTCTAGAATTCTAGATCTGACAATTCTGTCTTTCAGTAAACTGCAGCATGATCCTCCAGCCAGTATAGTGGGAACTTGTATTTAAAAGAAACAAAAACCAAAGTAGAAGAGGGTGTGTTTGGTTTCCAATTCCTATGTTTGGTTGGTGAAAATGTAATGAGGAAAATGAGTGGAAGTAGGGAAAACAAGTTGCATAAGTGACATTTCAAGTTTATTGTCTCCTTTTCACCCACCTAATCCCCATCCCCCGAGCATCCCTTAATTTCAGAATCATAGATTTTCCAAGGCAGAAAAAAACAAAGAGACTAGCAATGAAAATGGAGAGTAAAGGCAAGTGGTGGTGAGGGAGGTTAGTCGGTCACCTCAAAGTGATTTGTTGTCATGAAGGAGGTCATCATAAGGATCGCGACGGCCTGGGACTTGGCTGATCTGAGGATCCCAGAAATTCTGAGCATTGTGGCGATCAAAGGTCCAGAAACCATAGGGACGGAGAGGATAACTCCACATCTCCAAAGTCTTGTCGCACCTTGCCTTTGTTGCATAGACATGTTCTCGAAACTTGCGATCTCGTTCCTTTGGGTCCTCCATTAATCTCAGTACCAAGTTCTCCGCAAATTCCATTATGAATCCCATTCTTTTGCTTTTACCTGCAAATCCAACTGTTACCTACAACTTTCAAATCTCAGATTAGAATCGAATTATTACCTTAGCTTAGCTACTCCACCCAACTCCTAAGGCTTAAATGGGGCAAATCATTTCGGGTTAATGGGCTACCATCTGCCAACATTTCATAAACCATATTTATATTCCTTTATATTTTACAAAATTAGAAATAAAGGTAACAATAATATTTTTTAAAAATAATTATGTAGAATGGTTTTCAAGAAAACAATATTATTTTTCGTATGTAGTGATTTAGTTTGTGGTATGGCTTTTAAATTTATATTGCTCGATATTATAATTATATTTAAATCATTATGTTAATATTATATTTATTTATGTATTTATCTATGCATAATATTGATTAAAAATTTGAATATACACATTTTAATTTAATTAAAAAAATTGTAATTGACTTTAAAATATTATCTTTCTATAAATTAATCTTAATATTAAAAATACATTGCAATTATTTTATTTTTTTTTGTAATTTGACTCTCAAGAGTATTTTTTTTTAAAAAAATAGTCAAATACAATTTACTTATCAAAAACACATTTCAAATGAATTAGTCAAACATAAATTATTATTTTTCAAAATCACTTTTCTAAAAAGATATTTTAAAAACATCTTTGTCCTTTTTAGCATCTGCCAAACAAGCTATAAAATGAGTCTATCTTCTCCTAAAAAGATGGATCAATTTTACATCCCTTTTTGGACTTTTCTTTCTTTGAATCTGATCCCTTTTTCTTCTAGTTTTGGTGCATTTCAGGTAACAAGCTTATCATATAAATATTGTTCACTACATTCCTTTTTTTCAGCTACTCCATTAGGATTAAGTTATACCTAATTTATGTATCTTCTTCTTTGTTGATGGTTTGTGGAGTTCTTACTTGCTTAGAAATTTTTGGAAATCTTTGGTACATAGTTCTTCTGAAGGACTCAGCCTACAGAGGCAAAGCAATATTACACTAAAGATAGGCGATAGGCGATAGGCGATAGCGCATTAATCACCATATTTCATTCTCACCTACCTGAAGAACAAGTACAAATGAGGAAAGACAAGTTGCAACTGAATATTTTAACTAATGTTTAGAGGTTGACCACAAGGTTTCAGACATAAAACTTATTCAGAGGGTTTTTCCTCCAACCTCAAAGCTTCGTTATGACACCATTACAAGATAAATGAGAATTACATAAATTAACCAACATTACAAACCAGCCTCTCTAGCAAACTGGCTTCACTTCACAACCGATTCCTCTAACTCATCTAGAGCCATTGAAATCTAAAATTCAAGTTACCAAGACTGAATCTATATGGGCGGGCACAGCCTTATCTCTCAAACGCATCTCCTCTAATAGAGTTAAAAGGACAAGCAGCAGCAGCTATTCTCTCCCGAAGGTTGAATTTGCTTGAAATAATTGGTCTAACATCTTCCACTCCAACTAAGCTTTCCAGAAATGGGAGCAGTGACAGTAACTCTTTGTCATAACGGTCATCAAACCAGCTCTCAATTGGAATACCATTGTCCACCTGGAAGCCAAATGCCTGCAAATAAAGCCTCTACCACATCAGGATAGCAAAGTGGAGAATGACATTCTAAACAGGAGTAAATTGCCCACAAAAGCACATACAAGTGCTCAAGTAGTTGTGAATTATTAACACATTACCAGATAAGATGATGCTCGACAAAAGTAATCCAATAGGAAGGCGATGCATAAACTCTTTCATCAACATTTATTTTTAAATGGTAAAATTTAAGCTTTCAGCAATACTACTTAGCAAGATTATCAGTTCAATAATTTCAAGAAACAGGGGAAGAAACCAACCATAAACATGTTTCTTTCCAGCTTTTAGGAACATAAAAGTTTAATAGCTCTTGTAATTGCTTATGGTGCAGGTTGCTCGAGAAAAAAGAGCTATAGATCTTTAAGGTAATTGCCACCAACAAATATACAAGACTTATTGCCAGAACTTAATGTGTGAAAGAAATATAGATGGAAAAGACCAGGTAGAGCATGGATCAATCTTGATAAAGGAACATTATTTAGCAAAGAGGGATTCTGACACAGCACCTGAGGAGAGTTGTCGATGATAATCACATGTGCTAAATCACGACCAAGAACTGATAGATCTTTAAGGTAATTGCCATCAACAAATATACAAGACTCACGGTAAACACGGTGCCTAAATACTTTTCTCTTTGGATCAAGCACATTCAGAAGCTGCTCAGCATAAATGCTCTGGCTTGCAGTAAATATGATAATCTCAAATAGGCTGGATACTCTATCCATAAAATCTCGGAGATGAGGGCGGCATCGAACATATACAGTATGATCTTTCAGATTGAAATTCACTGAGAATGTGAAATCTGCATCATCACAAGGTTCAAGTGTAGAGTGCACCAAAGTCTCTGTCAAATACAAAAGATTAGACTCAGCTTAACATGCCCAATAAGAAATGACGAGCATATAATACCATTTGACTAGGAAATCTGAGTAGATGTTTGAAAAGGAAAACAACAAGCACTGACTATAGCACCCATGTCGGATGTACAAGCATAAGAGCACAATTCAATAGGCATCACATGTTCACTTGGGCCTGCGGCAATTTGCATGAGTATGTCCAACACAATTTCCTAAAAGGAGGAAATGGCATCATCTTCCAGTCTTGGTTTTTTTGGTAGTTATCGGAGTAGACTCCACAATGTAAATGGTAAGTCTATACAGGACAGAAAGCCTTGGTAGGAGATTAGGAATATCTTCTCTTTCTTTTAAATTTTATCAGAGGAGAGAAGGAATATCTATCATAGAGAATCCCCATCAACGAGAAATGCAGTATGACGGCCAACTAAAGTCAAGGGAGAAAGAAGTAAAGCATCAGTTATAAAGATCATCACTATATAGAACATATTCGGCAAAATTGATACATATATGGACTGTATATCCATCCATAACCAAATATCCTTTGTTTTTTGGACATATTCTATCCAGTTTGCGCGCACGCAACTATTCCACATTTCCACTAGGTAACTCAAGCTTAGGTAGATGGGAAGCGATTACCTTGTGTTCTTTTTTGCCCCTGTTGGGATTTGTACCACAACTAATATCTTGTTTTGGCTCAGAAAGTTTTTTAAGAGAAGAGTTGATTGTACTGATTGAGGAATGCCTATGGACCACAATTACTTGAGGAGAAAAGGGCACAACTGTCCAGAGAAGAAAAAATAATACCATTTTACTACATACCATTTTACTTTTGGGATATGTACTAAAAGTCTAAAACTTATCATTTTCCCTTGTTGAAACTGAACATTACTGGAGCAGACCACAAAAGAAGGAAACAATTAGTTTAGCCTTGAGAATATAGACTGCAATACCATCCAAGTCCAGAACAAGAGTGGTTGATGGGCAACTCCGTGTCTGTTTAGGCAACAACACAGGCCGAAATGTTGGAACAACTGAGGACAAGTCTGGTAAATTCTTAATGAAAAAATATGGATCGAAGTCATCAAACTCTTCAGTTTCCTCTTCCTCCATATTAACATCAGCATGCAACTGAACTTGATTAAATTCATCAATGCATTCCAGTTTTGAATCTTTGATAGAGAGATGCACAGCTGAAACTTCAGATGACATATGCTGGTCCCCTAAATCTGTAAAAAAAAGCCAAATGCACATAATTAGCAATTGGAAAAAGCATCAGAAGTCATATTCAATTTTGACTAATCATGACTATGTCTGAAATTACCAGCACGTGTACTATCACATAAAAACCTTACCTGTAGCCTCGTCTAGCACAAAATGACCCGTCAGCAAATCAACCTCTATATTTTCTTTTCCATGCTCCTGCAATGGCTGGTCTGCTTGCTGGAAGAATTTGAGGAAGTCTGCTGAGGGAAAAATATGATAGGATTTTGAAAGATAAACAATTAGTCAGAATGTTAATTCAGAAACCTTCTCAACACTTAAACTGCCAAAGCATCTACCTACCATGGTTAGAAATTTCCCCTCCAACACTTCTGGATATATGGAAGGTGGGAGAAAATATTGTATCACTTCTGCAACTATCACTTTCACCATCATAGTCCTACATTAAGAAAAATAATTAGATGATACACAACAACAACCATTCTATTGCAATTCTCACTTTAAAGCATTGAGCTAAGACTCCCAAACAATACCACATAAAGCAAATGTAAATCATCACCTTATTAATAGTAATGTTATTATAATCATGAACAACATCATGAGCATCTGAAGCAGCAGAAGTAGCATCAGCCACCAACCCAAACCTTATATCCAAACCTGTACTGACGACATGATTCTCAATCATTTTCGAAAAATTGCTTCCTATAAACACAAATATAGTAAATGAGAGATGAGTTGCCCCAGATAAACAAATGTGCTCTTCCAGGACAAGGAGTAGAGTCAACACTAATGAAGTTAATTAACTGGGAAAACATTATGCATTGACTAGGACCTTGGAAGGTTAACTCCTACACCATATTTCAGTGATTGTTCCCAAGGATTAACAGAAGCATGCAGAGGGATACAAAAGATGGTGAAAGCATATGGAAAAATTCAAATTGTACCATTTTTAGATTTTATTTCTAGTTAGATGGTTTTCTAGGAGAGAACAGTCACTTCTCTATGTAGAAACAACTGAGATCAAAGAATAATATAGGGAAAACAAAAAAAAAAAAAAAAGCAGGAAGCAATTACGGATATAAATAAGAAAAATTATAATCAAATCATTACCACATCACAAACACTTTGGATCAGAAGCTTTCTGACTTGGTAATACATGCAAAAAAGAAGTATAGACAGATTTTGATGAAGCTTGAATAACAGAAACAGCAACAAAACCTACTAACTATTCGGAATATGCCCCAAATATCACGTCAAGTGTGCATCTTATGCTAAAGACTAAATAAATCAATTTACTTGGTCATCATAGCCCATTGGATGAGTTCCATATAATACTTACCTGATTTTTGCTTCCTTACTGAAGATGTTATAAGTTCCTTAACTTGCTTTGCCTCAGTTTGCACTTTCTCAGACATTTTTCGCTGCTGCCTTGAAACCTTTGGACCAGCCAGCTCTCGTGGATTTCTCCCATTTAATTTTTTCTTAGTCTGCATACCTAACTACAGCAGAGTTCACTCTACAATGCTTTATCCTGCTTAAATAATTGTGACAAAAAAGAGTTGAATCACCACTCATTGTTCAAGGACACATAGTTTCCTGGAAAGAATTGCAGTCAAGAAATAGATATAGACAGTTTGTTACAAGTTTTAGCAAAGTAAATACAGAATGACTATGAAATCTCTCTGAAAAATTTGTATAAAGCCACTGAAGTCTCTCTGCATGTAGAACTGATAATTCATTGCATACAATGATGACTTGAAAACAGGTTGCATCATTTAGCAACATTTTCTGCAGACAAACCACTGTTACCATGTATAGCAGATATTAACACTTAAACTCATTGTAGCTTAAAAGGATGGTGCATGTATACAGATGCACAAGTTACAGAACATGCTCAAAGATAGACAGAAAGCAAGTATCAAACAACACATCAATCAACATACCCATAAATTAAACAGGAAAAAAAATCTAAGCTGAAGGTAAAACCCAACAATTCATGTGCTAAGAGTCGGCGAGGTAATAAAACTTTTGCAGTCTTTCTCACGAGAGCTTTTAGAATTCAACTACCAATTGTCAAACTCTTAAAGCATTGGTTAAGAGGATTACACTTTATTTTCTTAATTTCTTTTTCTTTAGAGAGGTCAACTAGTATCTGTAGTGTACGTGCACAATACTATGCCATTCTATGCATGGAGATATATTGCATAAGTTAGTAGGTAGATATGTGGCCCCAAAGCTTTGGTCTAGTGCTAAGAGCACAATGCATGATGTGTGAGTTAGGCACACATCACAGGTTTGAACCTTGCCGAAGACAAAAAGCCTAGCATTTAAGTAGACAAGGTAAAGGGGTGGCCCATTATCCACCAACTTTCAAACCATCTCACTGGCCTTGGGGTTTCTCAGTTGTCAAAAAAAAGTTAATAGGGAAGAATTCTTAAAATTAAAGGTCGCAAACAAACGCAACTGAATGCAGCACCACAGAAAAATAACATGTGTTTTGAATCTCTCTTAAGAAACTTAGCTTTACCTATCCAAAATAAAAATAAGTAAACTAAACCTCAAAAAGGAAATTTTCAAGTATCTGCTCAGTATAGACACTTCATAAGAGTTGAACAATACTAATTCCTTGAGCACCATTCCCTTTATTAGAGATTTTGACCCAACCAAGCAAACAAGACATTTAAATGGGTTATGGGCTAGAGTTTCAGGGCACCTTCCAGCAGATATAGAAACCTTGGAGATTAAATGGATTTCACGTTTTAAAATTACTTTTATCATGCATTGACCAATAAAGGAAGATCATGAAATCAATTTTTTTTCACACATTTTCTGATAAGTCCTGGATGACTAAACAAGTTTATGAATTTCAACTTCCTCGAGCAAACTATATTTTAAATAAGTAGCCAATTAACTAGTTACCCCAAACATAGAATATGCTGATCCAAAGATCTTTCAAATGATGTTTGCTAATCTTTTTCTTTTATTTTGGGAAACTGTGCCTGTTACAATCTGTACAAACCTGCTATTGGAGATGCTAATGTTATTATGTTTATCACTCACTTGTGAATAACACGAGAATCTCCATGTATTGCACAACAACTAGTGTCATAGGTCATCCCTGAAACTTTTCTACGCCATTTGCAAGCCAAGTCTATCAGAAAAGCTATGATGTCCTAGATGCTTATTGAAATTCAACAAGATGCATAACCAAAGAAGAGTATTCAAAGTCAGGGAAAACGAAAGAGGTGTGTATGGACTGATGCATCAATAGCTTAGTGAATCATATTTATAAGAAATTGCTAGCATTTCAATCTTTAATACCTCAAGGCCAAAGAATTCCAGCCAATTAAGAGATTCCCTAGACAAAGACTGGTAAACGGGTAGTGTTACGGTAGATTGAAGAAGAGTACATAAACTATGGATGCAGATGATTTATAGACTCGACCCCCGACAATTGAACTAGTTGATTGATTCTAAGAAAAGTTAAATTTGAACAAATGTCATTCAAAACCCTAGAACAGCAAGAAGCAAAAAAGCAAAAATACAGTTATATTAAGCTATAAAAAGAACTCAAAAATCACCATACCTAGAGTTTAAACTTCAAAATCAGCACAGATAAAGCAATAAATCAGTTCAAGCATGAAAATCTAAGGAGCTCAAGTATTGAAGAAAGGAAGGAGAAGCATGAAAACGAAAAATTAGGGTTTTACCAGCGACACAATCTGAAAAAGAAGATGTTCAATTTGGTGTTTGAACGAAAAATATTTCCCTCCAAAGATTGAAAAAGGAAAAAGAAGAGGGGGAAAAGGGAAGAGTAGCCAGCAGGAATCAAAAAATTTAGTACTATATTTTTTGTCGGGGAAAAAAAGAGGGTGTTCAACCTACATAAGTAAAACTTACTCTATTTATTTATTTATTTACTTTCAGATACTCTATTATTAATTGTGGAAATCAAAGTGTTCCTCAAATTTCAACTTTGTCTTTTCTTCTTTCTCTTCAACATGCAATAAGGGGGGTTTGTTTCTCCATGATGTATTAATTTTATATCAAGTAGGATATGTATTAATTTTATAGAATATTTGGTTATAAATTTTCATATCTCGTAAAAGTTGTTTATGTATTAATTTTATATGGTGTTTGATTGCAATTTTTTGTAATCCTACATAATTAATACTTGCATAACTTATGAGAGAATTTGTGTATAATTTATGTGGGGACAGAAGGTGAAATAAGTTATGTGGATATTAGTTATACATGTATTAAAAAAAGTTTTTTTAAAAAATAAATACATATAATAAAATAGTAAAGAGAAAAGATATAAAGTAACACCTGAAGTTGTTCTGAATTTTCAAAAAGACACTTAAAGCTTGCGGGGGTCCTACTACCTTATGGAACATTCAAATCACAATAGATAAACACTTTTGACCTATTTTCACAACAGTTATGTTCTCACTTTTGATAAACGCGTGGAGGAGTTAAAATACATCTCCAAATTCGTGTAAAAAATCCATGTGGCACTGCAAATTTGAATTTTTAAATTATTTTAGTATTTGTTTAATTAGAAATTCTATTTTCTTTAATTTACTCAATTTATTTTGTTGTATATTTTCATTCTTTCCTATTCTTCATCTTCTTAAACCTAGAAGACTCATACCACTAGCTAAGCTACAATACTTTCACTGACAAAGATAAATTGAATTTCAAGTTGAGTTACCTGAGGTAAGGAAGATAAAAAATTATGTCGAAAATAGAGTCTTTGACGAGATTTTGAGAAAAATCTAAGATACATAAGGTTACGACATTCAAAAATAAGGAGTAGAATAGAGTTAATAAGATTATTGGAAAGAGAAAAAAGGGAAAGTGAAATCAGATGGCAGAGAAAAATTAAAAAGGTACTTGCGAGAGAAGCGTTAGAAAGATTGAAGGTGATGTCAAAGACATAATTGTTGGCGTTGTTTCAGGTGACCCTTGATAGTTTTGGGGTGAAATCATGTTCAAACAAAGTAAAAATTACCCCATATGAACTTGGAGAGAGTTTTCGTCTTTGCATCAATAACCCATCTTGATTAGAGCAAAAATCAAATGGAAAGTACACGAAACAGAGATTTTGATAGAGATTTTAATTTGTCAAAATTTTATTTGGTAGTGATTTTGGTTTAGTGGTGATTTGGTGTTAGACACAATGAAAATAGTGTTTATAGCAATGGTAGTGATGGTGGTCATGCCACATAATTGTTAGCAAAGAGGAACAAAAGGTTGGGGCTAAGCTGAATTGAAGAAGAGAAGGAAAGGAAAATAAATAAATAAATCTAAGAAAATAAGAAAAAACATAACTAAAAATAAAGATTAGAATATTATTAATTGGGGTGAGACACATGCTCAAGCATTGAGAATACAAGTTGTGCAAAAGTTGTGTATTTATTGTGATTTAAAATGTTCTGTGAGGATAATAGGACACCTGCAAAGTTAAGATGTCTTTGTAAGAATTAAGGACAACTTCAAGTGTTACTTTATATCTTTTCTCAATAATAAATTACACATTTATCTTTATCAATTTACTATCAAAAATATTTTGTTTATGTTAACTTTTTAAAAATATTATGAAAATACTTATTTAGCCAACAATTGTTTATCAGCAACCAGCTTCAAAAGAGCATTAGCAATTTCCTACTGGTCATGGGGATTCACTAAGAGACAGTTGTCCAGAACCTATAAACAGACTGAAGATCAATTTAAATCTAATTTGGTTGAAAGTTCGTCAGAACGTAATGGAATGCATCAAAGACAAATATGAAATAAATGTAACATACCATATGTATATCAACAAGTTCTCCATTTTATGAGGCTACAATTGAGAGATCATAAGTTGCTACATGTGCAAGGGAGATAAAAGTGCATAATTCAACAAAGAGCAAAATAATGAGCCAAGATTTTTATTTTGGGGTTTGTTTCTCAAAAGATGGTCAATTATTGATTTGTAAATAATGCATATTAATTTACAATTAATTAAATATTCAATAAGAATTTAATTTTTACATAACTAATACTTAGATAACTAACACTTGTCAAACAACTCCTAAAGTTTTTTCAATTTTTATATTTGCTTAGCGTTTTCTTTTTTAATTTGAAGTCAACTATAATTTGGATGTGTGTATAGACTTTTTATAAATCATGAAAGTTAAGATATATAATAAACATTTCTTGATTTGGGTTCAAATTTTGAAAATAGAATTATATTTAGTAATGAGTACTTTACGTTTAGAGGTAAATTTCATAACATGAATTTAAATTAATTAAATTCTAAAAAATATTGAACATGTATGTTGTTTATAAAAAAAAAAAAAAAAATTTGATTAACAGTTAAAATAGTGGTTCAAGGTTTCTTTCAAATTGTTATTTTTATTTAAAGAAAGGACAAATGCCCTTTATTTAAAAGAAAATAGGCGTATTTACAAGACCATGCTCAAATCCACCAACGAATTAGGCCCAAGAGAAAACAAAAATTCAAAATGTCAATATTTTAGCATTTAATAGGACCTTTTATCAACATTTTCAATATTTATTAAAAATATCAATATTTTAGTTTGTTAGTCTTCTGATTTATGCATTTTTTTTATTTGTTTGATTTGAAAGAATATAATTATTTAATAACAGAAAGGAAAAAATCATGGGAGAAAATATTTTTAAAAAAGGAACATATCACTTAAAACTCTCATCATTTACAATTTCAAAAGTAATTGATTGTATTCATTCCAATATGTATGATATGTGAATTTGTATTCATTATGATTTTCATGTTTGGGTTTATATAATGACATTTGTATTTCTTTATTAGTTTGTATTCATTCTAATAGGTATACCAGGATTTGTAGTTATTTAAGAAGCATATTTGTATTCATATACTTATGTAAACTCATGTTCATTAAGAAAGGATACATCATTGGTTTGTATATTTTTCAAAAACGTATATTCTTTTTAAAATTCCAACAATATGTGTATCACAGTCATCAAAACACACAAATTTATAATCATAGTAACAATCAAAATTTGTATTTCTAAAAAAAATTGCATTTCATGACAACAAATGTATTTCTTATATGTTATGTATTTTTAAAATATATTATATTCAATGTCTAATTTATAGAACATGGATTTCAAATTATTTTGTATTCCAAGCATCCAACATACAACAAAATCAAAACAATTCAATCATTCGCTGTTTGTATCCCAAGCAGATTATAAATTAAAAAATGTATTTTTTTTACTTTGAATATTACCGGTGATTATGTACTTTCATCTCCTTCTGGTTCTTCTGCATGTGAGAAAGATACAAAAATACTTCAATTCATTGAAGAGATAACTAAAATTGTTGATGTCGTCCAACAAAATGTCTTGGATGAGATATTGACCCAAAACTCTCAAATTGAATACCTCAGTGACCACCTAACCTTTAAATCCAATATTCGAATAGTAACTAATGAAGATATTCAAGTGAAAATCCAACATACAAAATATGATCCAGATCCATTTTTGAATAACTTTTTCAATAGCCATTTTCGAATCACTTCCAAACAAGTTAAAGAATCAGCAGTTAATAAATACCTGATCGTTTTTATATTTCACAGACAATCTCGAAGTTCAACGAAATTAGACAAATTCACTTTATTAATCCCAATCGATTGTTTCAAAATTTGCTTCCTTAATGGAAACAATTGCAATTCAGTCGAATCACTTCAACAAAGGTTGAAAATCTTTTGAATGATTTATGAGATTTCTTAGAAAAATGGAGGAATTAAGTTACTTGAGGATATGAAATAATGGATGAAATCATGAGAGAGAGATAAAGAAAGAGAAATGATAGAATTTCGGTAAAAAATTAAAAGAGAGAAAAGTGGATAATGGCGTCTTTTATATTTTTTTCTTTCACACGTAATTGAGTAAAAAAGTGGGCCCAATTTGAGAAATTAAAGGAATGCAGATGAATTATATTAGGATACACTTTATTTACTAAAATAATGACATTTTGACATTTTTAATAATTATTTTAAAGTATAGATGTTTTTAATAATTATGTTAGAGATTTTGACTAGTTAGCTAATTTATCCTAAAAGGAATCCTACAATAATAGTGATTGGCTCTGATATACTTGTCGTCAGAGTTGCAACTGAAGCTTCTCCGGTGGTTCATGGTGGAGAGCAACGAAATCATGACTAACTAGATGTGGAAGGTATAATCTTCTTTGAGTCATACTCTTTCATTTCAGAACCATCATCTTAGCTTCTACTTTTTGACTATTATTTCTATACTTGGATCAAGGTTTAGATGATATCACTAAAGCAATCTTAGACTTTCACTTGGTTCTATGTTATTATACTGATAACACTTAACTACATATATTATAATTTAACGTGTAATCGATAGTTTGTAATATTTAACCCAACTAGGAGTTGAGGTCGATCTCACAGAGAATGATTGAATATAATTCACCTTATAATGTGTTCTAATCACTAGAAATTTGTGCATTGTAAAGAATGTGCATTAAAAGTAAATGTGAAAGAGGATGATTAATAATTCAAACTTTGCAGATGTACAATAACACAATTATTTCAGTTAATCCAATACAAAATGTAGAAAAATAGAAATTTGTCGCAAGTATTATGGAGTCTAAGAAGTGTGCTAGCATGGAACACATTCTAACATTTGTATAATTGATTCTTGGTAAGATCAGATGAATATCATTGGATAGGTTAGATTATAGATATTGACAACCATTTTACAATCAACTATTGAATTTCATATGAATTTATCAAACTCCAATATGTAATCACAATAATACAATCGATAACTTTGATTCAGCCCAATTATTTATTTATTAAACTATTAAATGAACAAAATTGAGTTATCATCAATTATCTCTTCTCACTCTTTTTTTCCCCAAAGAAACACAAGAGATCCAAGATGAATTAGAGTTTGCAATCTCTAATTATGAATAAAAATATGAAGAAACAATTAAACACAAATCAGTTCAATATCCACACATAAATTGATTATCTATACATTGCACATCTCTAAGATTAGGGGATTAGTTACTTATGAAAAAAGGAAAAAAATTATACCTAATTCCTAGCATAAGTGCTTTGAGTTCAATTCCTAATAATAAAAATCCTCAGAAAATGAAGCATAAGAACTTCCACCAATTCCTAGTACAAATTTACTCAATTATCAAGGATTTACAGATAATTTTCTTAAAATTTAGAAAAGTGCAAAAGTACTGATTCTTTGTCCACTAGTTCTCTTTATACTCCAGAGAAATTATTCATAAATTTGTCATTGACATCATTTGACAATCTTAATTGGGCACATGAAATCATTGGGTGATGTGCTAATTTAGATTTTTACTTTACCGTTTTGTCTTGTACATTTGATATTCTCTTCAGAAAATTATAACTTAGGGCGATATACTTTGCTTCGCAAAAACACTTCAACAACATACTAAATGGTCTTTTGTATCGTTGATCCTTAATGCACAGAAGTGAGTTAAACTATTTATTTTGACGAACCCCAAGCAAATTGGAGACACGCCAAATCCCTTAGGCCGATCATTATGAATTTTTTCATCTCCTTACTCTTTAGACTTCTTTTTCTTTTATTTGATGTCTAAGTACCCTTAAGATTTCATGATCTAAGACACAAGCAAACATTACCAAAAAACTGCATAGAATGACATTAAAGACATCATTTTCTCTCATTGAATCTTATCATTTTCTTGTCCCCAAGTAAAATATTATACTCTTTAATTGAACAACTGTCACGACTCAAAGTGTACCCTAGTCGTAACATGGCGTATAGAACTCCGAGAGGCCCGACACAAGCCACTTAGCACATATCATACAAGATAATAAAATTAAAGATTTTCAAAGACAATTTTATATCATAAAAGAGTTTGACTAAGCGAAAGTCTACATAAGTCTCAATAAGTCATCTATCACATCAAACGAAAGTGGTTGGGATATAGCTCATACACCACACACAAAGTCTGAAAACTGAAATAAAGAAAGCAATAAGAGTATATCGATCCTCGAAATATGAGGACTCACCAATCCTTGAGTGTCAAAAGATCAACTATCCACGAGTATGAGAGATAGAAGTGTCATACCTTGCATTATGAAACAATGTAGGCACAAGTATGCATTAGTACATGAAATGTACTAAGTATGATAGCAATGCACAAAGGTTATGAAATCATATTAAAATGACTTTACATGACATGTAATGACCAAACTAAATCATAAGATAAAAGATTAGAAAACACAAGTCATAATCATGGTCAATGCAAGCTTAATATTTTTAAAACACTCGTGAGATACTTTAGAAAGTAACCTTAGTTCATTATTGTGGAAAGTTTACCATATAACCAACACAGACCATGTGAGCTATAACATGGAATTCGGTATATCCCTCCTACCAAAAGAAGGGGATTCTACTTGACAAGGTGGCATTCATACACATCATCTTTTCCTAAAGTGGATCTATTAGCTAGGTCATTTAATACAAATCCTATGATGGCACATAGTTTATGGGACATGGATATTCGTTGCTAGTCCACTTGGTGCTAAGTATAAATCCCACGGAATAGTCATTAATCATATTCATATTATCATTAATGAAAAAGTACAATTAAGATACTAATCCAAGATAGAAACATCATAGAGTAGCTCCTTAGACCATGCGTGAGAAAAAATTTCACCATCTATGATCTTTTAAAAATAGCTTTATAAGGTCCATAGTCATTAACTAATGGAAATAATTTTAAAAGTGTGATCTATAATCATTGATGGCATATCAGGATACCATACTAATCAAGACCTAATTTCGGAAAATATCCCAAAAATATTGATTGCAAAACTAGATATCATTCATGTCATGTGACCAAGCTTCATAGAACATATAAATACATTCATGTATAAGCTTGCTTTAGTCATAAATATTGCTTTCATAAAACATACATAATTTCCACAAAAATCATATTTCATAGTTCATAAGCTTCATCATGTGTTCATGGTAAAAAAATCATGGATCATGCATGGGTTCATATGAATTCAACTCAAAAACATGTAAATACTTTCAATTCATGCATTAAAAGATAGAAAACAATCAATTGAATCATAATTGAAAACAACCTATGAAGATTGAATAAAATCCAAACTTTAAATTGAGAATTCTAAGTTGTAAAACTTAAGATTTTGGGAACTCTATAGAGGAAAGGACTGCATAGGTAAATACTAACATACCTTAGTGATTAGTGCCCAAAATATATGGTGAATTAGAGATCTTGATGTGAAACCCTAGCTTCTTCTTCCTTAACCATATAGAGAATTTTTGGAGAAGAACTTGGAGGTAAATTTGGGAATTAGGTGAATAATTTAGAATGGGTAATTTTAGGACGTAATTCACTTATATAAGTTTGAAATAGAGTTTAAAATGACGTAGCTTAGGTACCAAACACATAGCGGAAAGACCAAAATGACCCCAATTTAAAAGTTGATGGAGTGCCTTAAAAGGAAGGCTATGTGAACCTTTTAGGGCTCTATGGTCCATGAAACACTCCACTGTCCTTAATATCGTCCGTTAAACTTCGATTATTTAACAAGACTTTACTAAAATGAGCATAAATTTTTACTATGAACTCAAAATGGAGCAAACTTGGTGGCATTGGAAAGAGGATTGATAGAACTTTAATTTGATAGGTCACGGATCACCTAATGCATAATGTGCTGAGAGATATGATTATTTGAATTTGACCAAAGTAAAATCTCATATTAAAACTTAATCAGTAAGAAAGCTTTCAACTCAACTTTGTTCTAGGGGATTCTAGTGACCTTAATTGATATCCAAAATTATTCTCACACTAAAGAATTGACCTTAACACCTAAGAACAATTAAGAATTATTTGATACGACCTTATACATGAATGAAGAATGGTTCAAGTCTTAACTTAGAAATTTTTGGGGTGTTACAACAACGATATTTACAAAGAGTACTTCTTGGGAGCTAGTATGCATGTGTTGTTGCTTAAAATTTGCCCACATGATTTTGGAAATCATTGACTTAGCTTAAAATGCTTATATGCTAAAACTATAAATCATGGGATTTAAGCCTTGACTAACTATTATCAATCAAAGTATGTACTCTCAAATGCTTACCAGGGTATA
This sequence comes from Solanum pinnatisectum, assembly GCA_035578085.1. Taxonomy (NCBI): domain Eukaryota; kingdom Viridiplantae; phylum Streptophyta; class Magnoliopsida; order Solanales; family Solanaceae; genus Solanum; species Solanum pinnatisectum. The sequence continues at coordinate 31,496,020 of CM069079.1, read as the reverse complement.
TAAATGTGCTAGAATACTGTACTCAAGTGTCCTCATACGAAGAAATATACACCATTCTCATAATTCGATATACAATTAATCACAAGGGAGTCACAAGGAACATTCACACTCGTGATAAAAAGAATAACATGCATGTGTCAACACATAGACTTATTCATATTTTCCACTTGATCATGATGAACTAGCTAACGGGAGATCATAAAGGTCTTTTGTTGGCTTGTAATGTATATAATGGGTATGATAGAGTAACATTTGATTATAATAACACTACATTTTTAAAGTTTAACTCCTCCACTTTGTTTCACCCTACTAGGCACATATTGACATCCATTTGTCCACTTACTCTTCTTGAGTTTAATGATGGAACCCCTTATTGAAACTGCAAACTTCATTTTGATAATTTTTTTATGAGTGGATTCCTCTTTTTTATATACGAGGCCGCCAAGAAGAAAACAACTTCACACAAAGCTCTTATTCCATCAATCTCCAAACTTTCTTAACTCTTATCACACCTCCAAATTAGGCTTTTGGTCCAAGTTGGTTTTCGACCTTACCTTAATGCTTCAAGATGATTTTGATTTAAGAGATTGTCATAGTACGAAAAAGGTATGGCTAACAACAGAATTGATCGAAGACATGGGTCATTGGGCACAGCTTGGGCAAAAATGGATCACACAACTCATAAGGTGTGAGATGGTATGGTTTGACATTTTACAAGCTCTACTATTGTAGAATCAACAAGACAAGTTATATGTATCCACAATGCATGAAATTAAAACTAAACCTCACTGCACATTACATTCAAACACACTCATAAATTCAACATTTTTTTTTACATTTCTAGCTTGCATTTAATGCTCATCACACAATCACAAGTAATGATACTTAATGCAAAGAGTGTTCAAACTTTTTAGCTCAACCAAATTTTAGAAAATAATCGCTATCTTTGAAGAACACAATTTCACATGCAAAAATCTCCACAAGAGTACTTTCCAAGTCAAACAATGTTCTATTAATAGTACCTTAATGTCAATTGCATAATGCCAAACACTTGGATTTTCTAGGACAAGCAAAGCACCTGACTTTGAGAATTCAATAAAAGCTTGATAAAGAAATAAGAAGTTAACCATCACCACACCATGACATCATAAAATCTAAACATCCACAATACATTAATTACAATCTGTTGTGACCCAAAGTACACCTTAGACGTGACATAGCGTATAAGACCCCAAGAGGCCCTAAACAAGCCACTTGACATACATACAACACAACATGATAGAAAATGCGAGAATTTAAAAGAACGGGTCATATTTTGTCACGCCCCAAACTCGAGAGGCGCAACTGGCTCTTAATGCTAAAACTCAGTCTCGAGCCGACCCTGCTGAACCATTTGCTACCAGCGCATAGCAGCCACATGCAATCAAGCAAACAAACAAGTATATATCGGCTTAAAATTAAGTCATCAGTCGGCAAGGCCCCTGTCAACAGATCTATAAAAAAAACAGCTACTCCCAAGAGTTCATATAAAGAAATAGCCAACTAGCATAGAAGTCTTGATTGGGTCATCGAGGCCACCATGATCTCTATACGAAACTGAAAGCAGGTATATATCAAGACAATACATCAAATAGCTAACAAGCTTCAACAAACCAACAAACTAGGCCAGCATGGCCATAACGTAGCTATATACCCCACACACTAGTCTGCAAGCCTCTAAGAGTAGTAAAGATTAGTGGTATAGGGCCCCAACCTACAGATAAAAATATATACAACAAAAGCTAACAAACCTCCCAACTCTGGCAGCTCCGGAGAAAAGGGGCTAGCCAACCGAATAGAAGTCAATCCTGCTGCTGAGGAGGTCTACTAGGTCGTCTGTCGGGACTTGCAGGCATGAATGCAGTACCCCCAGGGAATGTATCATCAGTACGAAATAATGTACCGAGTATGAAAGGCAATAGCCTATAAGCAAGTATCCTAATATACTGGGAGTAATCTGATAGAAATATCAAGGATAAGATAAGTGTATTGACCTGCTCCTAAATCTAAACATATCAAAAATAATAAAACAACAACCTAACCAAGCCCCCATAAGCTCGGCTGGTATAAACAACACACAAGACCACCTACCCAGGCCCTCATAAGCCCAGAAGGTGCCAATCAGTCTATATACCCCTATCGATAGTCCCCTAGTCCCGTAGCCAGTCACATAGCCTTCTTAGGCAATAATATAGCTCTGTAGGCAGCACATAGCTCTCTTAGGCATCAATATAGCTTATAGAAAACTCATAGCCCTTTTAGGCAACAACATGGCCCTGTAGGCAGCACATAGCCTTATTAGGCGTCAATATAGTCCGTAGGCACCTCATAGCCCTTCTAGGTGTCAATATAGCCTCGTAGGCAACTCATAGCCCTTCTAGGCATCAATATAGCCTTGTAGGCAGAATATAGCCCTTCTAGGCATAGGTCACATTCCTGCAACTAACCACAATATCCCCAAGGGCAACAATAACAATCCAATAGGCTAAAAGCGAGAAATTTAGCTATAAGAAACATATATGAATAGCCTCTAAGTCATGTCAAATATAGGGTCACTACTAACTGAATAAGAATCCCGACAAAGGAGGATTATATCCACTCGAGAAGCCAACAATAAACAATAATGGCTACAAGTATAACAACGATAACAACCCAATTACATTGCTCCTAAGATTTAAGAAAACATGTCGTAAGAAGGGAATAGCCTTAAAATACCTTTTTCGCTGAATTCACATGGCCTAACGAAATTTACTCACAGTCCCATCTAGATACTACAACAAGGCAGAACCATAATCAACACACAAGAATAGAAGATACAATGATAATCTAATAAAAGATATGTATTTCCATCGCAAATTGCTATTTGTGGCTTATCAAAGCTAGAATCGATGAAAAAAGGGTCTTACCTTGATCTTAAGTTCGTAATACACCTCAAAATCTTAAAATATGTCCAAACCCTTGATGTCCCAACACCAAAGTATGATATGCTATGAAATCGATGAAACAAATTATACCATGATGACGAGCTCAACGCGTAAAACAACTTTCGTCAAGGACTTAAGTAGAGAAAATCTATAATTTGGTTGATCCTAGAAATGAGTTTCCTAAGTTTTCTGGTTCTTAACTAAAAAAATGAAGAAAAGTTGAAGAAGAAGATATATACAAAGTTCCACTGACCTAGGGTCCTACCTCACGTGCCTGCTTGTGCAGTCTCACAAAAATGCAAATATCTCTCTATTCTGAAGTCGTATGAACAAACGGTTTGATGCTTTGGAAACTATACTCGTAGAACTTCGATTTGATAGGTCATGGACCCCATAACTCTTTATAGATTGGGAGAAAACCTCTGAGACATTTGACCCAAATTTCAGAGAAATCTTTAAAAACTTACGATAACTTTCACCAACTTTTATTTTGCCACCTACTTAACTTCAAAACTTGAGATACAACCCTTGAACACTTAAATTATGACATACCACATCATTATTAAATTATTACTCATCCTCTTTGTATTTCCATGAAGGTACGAGTTAATTTAGACATTTTTAAAAGTCGGGGTGTTACATCCTTCCCCCATTAGAAGCATTCGTCCTTGAATGAAAAATCTGAGTCACGCAGTTAAGTCCTTAGGAGTTGCCAAAATTTAGGCAGAGTATTCCTGAATCTGTATCATGAAAGGATGCATGCCAAATGGCTCAGTATGTGGAATGTACGAGCATGTAAGGGGAATTCTAAAGTATAACATAAGCTTGAACTTGATAAAAAGGAAACATACTTACCTCTTTTCAAACTTACTCAACTCAAGGAATACTCAAAACTTAAGAAAACTTACTCAACTCAGAAGTACTCAAGGATAAGATACTCAACTCAGTAATAAGGTTCTCAACTCAGAATACTTAACAATACGATACTCGACATAATGAAGCACATATCAACTCAAGATACTCAACTCGAAGGTACTCAACTCAAAATACTCAACTCATGATACTTAAGGATAAAACAATAGTAAAAGATGCAAGATATATAAAAAGATGTAAAACTGTGAATAACATCTCAATGTATTGAAAAATACAAAAATACTTAATGTGTATATAAAAATACAATATAACTTTGTGGGAGTTTCTCTAATTGACAACCACCACTATGAGCCTAAGTAATGATACATCGTCCTGTCCACGCTGCCAGAACTGTCCTATACTTTACCGTCATATAGAACGCCTTCACTAAGTGGATCAACTAGTCTATGCTAAAAAGCACTAAGGAGTCATCTAAAAAGTATGATCCTTTCTACCTATGATGAATACATGGTTTATAGAGACGTGAGTTATCTGAACTCAAACTCGTCCTATATCGATGCTTAATACTACTCCCAAAATACTCAGCTTATATGTTTAAAAACATAACATTTTCTTTGATTTGAGATAATTACTCAAAAATCTATCTCCTAAAAGAGATGGTACTCAAACTGCTCAAAACTCTTTTGAAAATCTCCTTTAATCTTAAATGTGAAAATATTTACTCTTGGGAATACTTATTTTCCATATATAATTTTAAAGAAAATGAACTTTACTGTTACTCTTTAGTCAACTCAAAGCTTAAGTCTTAAAAAAAAGTTAAAACGTTTGTAAAAGACTTCTTAAAATATGGTTCATCCCGAATTATAGACGTGAATGACTCAATGCAAGATTTTCAATAACTTTAGATAGAACTCAATACTTGGAACTCAAGAACTTCAATGATACTACTCATTTCAAGAATGCTCAACTCAAAGGGTTCATGCGGAATTATGAGCATGAACTACTCAACTCAAGAACTCAAAGATACTTCTCATCTCAATATTGTTCGACTTATAGGGTTCATGCGAAATTATAGGCATGACCAATTCAACTCAAGAACTTCATGGGTAATATGTAATAGTCCCCCTGATTAGAAATATAATCTCAAAGGGGATTAGGAACTCAATACTCAAGACTTGAACTTGAAGATACTACTCCTCTCAAAGGTACTCAACTAATGGAGTTCATGCGGAAGTTATGGGCATGAATGACTCGACTCACGGGTCAAAATATCAATAAGGAACTCATGTATACGACTATTCTCATTTTCATACTTACTTACTCAAAACTTAACTCAACTCGATGATGGATCTCAAAGGATTCACAATTGAACTCAAAGGCTTCCTTGAACTCTACTTTTAACTCTCTCTTGAATGTGAATAATGAATTCAAGAGTTATGGTTCATAATATGAAGGATATTGTGATAACAAAATAGACTCATGAATACATTCTCCTCACTTTCATGCTCACTTGCTTGAGTCTTAAAACAAGTTATTAGAAATTGTAGAAGACTCCTCAAAAAGACTCAAAGGGACTTTCTAAAAAATATTCAAAAGAACTCTCAAAACTTGACTCTCAACTATACCTTGAATTTGATTTATGAATTCAAGGTTGTGATTTGTGAGAGGAAAGATTTCGTGATGTTTAGGAGTGTTTTTTAGATAGTTAAACATGAGAAACAGTTGAAAAACACTATCTGGGGAGCAAGTTCGCGACGCGAAGATAAATTAAAATGTTTGGTCGAAATAATTTTTGAAACAGTGGAGTCTGCGACCTCTTCGCGACGCGGAGAGAAAATTTTTACACTGAAGGAACAGGTCCGCGCACGGACCTAGTACCTGTTCTTTGTCCGACTTTTTCTTCCTCGTTTTCTAACCCTAATTTGCCTAAATTCTATTCTTTTTCTCAATTTCTCTTTAGATTAAGATATCCAATACATGTACCCAAGAATATAATCAAATACAACTCTAAAATTGACTCAATTTCCTCAAGAACACATCAATCTCATCTTAACTCAAGAACAAAAGCCAATTTCAAAAACACAATTCAAGAACATCAAACCTTCATCTTTCTAGAACGAATTTAACGCTAAAATTAACATTATTGGCGTGTGGGTGAACAAACCCAACACTATGTAAGCTTACATACCTCTTAGGGATTATACCCATGGTGAAAATATGCAACAAAATGCAAGACTCTCGACGAACGCTTTGATCCTCTCCTTTTTTCTCTTCTTGAACTCTCAACTAAAACCCTAAGCGTATATTAGGATTATAAAACTGAACCTAATTAGATTAGACCCCTAAAACATTACTAAAAAAAAATTAAATCTGATTTGGTAAGGAAAATACCAAAATACCCCTTACTATTTTCGGGTAACTTTCCTTAACTGGACAGCCTAACTTCAAAAGGGTATATCTCACTCATCCGAACTCAAAACTTAGCAAACCCGGTGGCGTTGGAAAGATAATCCAAAGACCTTTGATTATCTATCATTTATCCCACCTAACACATCCTTTACTAAGAGTTATGGTCATTTGAAGTTGACCCAAAACTCATAACTTAAGCATAACTTGCAAAATTTTAGAATTTGCTATTTCCAATTTAGTTCTATTTCAAACTCAAGGTGCTACATCTAGTGACCTTAACACTCAAGAAATTTTAATGTCCTCAATAAAATCCTACTCACAATGAAGGATGGTTCGAGTCTCAGTTCAAATTTTTTTTCGGGGTGTTACAATATCTCCCCCTTAGGATCATTCGTCCTCGAATGATGACTCCACTTGGTATGGAACGGGGTTACTCTTACTAAAGTCTAAATCTAATGATATGCTCTTATTATATTCAAGCTTAACCCAAATCCTTAGGTTCAGTTCTATACCTCTCCATAGGGAATCTTATCCCAAGACTATTACTCTTTACCACCACATTGGGCTCGTATCAAGAACCACCTAAAATTTAAAAACACCACATTCAAGCTTAGTACTCTAACAACTCCATGGACTCCTACTAACCAATTCCTTTGGAACAAACTAAGGGCTCTCATTTGACTATTTCTCATAGTAAAACCTCATCCTCTTCTTCCTGCTTATTTATAACCTTAGATGGAACTATTACACCACCACTATCACGATAAGAACATCAACCTCCTCTTTCTAACATCACTCTATTACTACAAGGACCTTCGAAAGGATATCTTCCATACTCTTTGGAACTCATTACTATCTTACTCTCAAACACTTGACTTGATTTCTCATCTCGTCATCTCCCCCTTAGGTCTAAAGCCGACACTTGAAAGCTATGGGCCTATTCCATTATCTCTAACTGGTCTACATCCTCTTTTATTCTAATATTCGGGAGAAGCTTATCTCATGACTACCAACTCTCCATAAACAGGTACTAAGACCTCTTTCTAAGGTGCTTCTCTTAACATCTTCTAATTACATACCCTCTCGATACACCTCTTAATACTCTTGTTACTCTTGTGACTTAGCCACACTTCACCACCTTTATCTAAAAGTTAGGGTCTCTCACTTGTACCACTCATATTTATTGCACCTTATCACCTCAATTCCTTACCTACTCTATGTCAAGCCTTCTAGATCAAATCTCTAGACTAACATCATCACCTTCATGTTGCCATTCCTTTGATCATGACACTCATCTCAAATTCAAGCTTAATGTTTATTACTAAACCCGAATATCAATATGATTGCTCGCCTACCATACTATACCTAATTACTTGATCAGTTCTATAACCTTCTGAACATCATGACCCTCTCAAACAAATCATAAGCCTAGCTTAGATCTATCACTTCATAAATACTATGCTCTCTTATTCAACACATGAATTTAGTCTCCTCTAATATGATGGCACATCGACATCAACTCTATTCTAGTTAACAAATATATACTCTATCTCATCTTGATTTTCAACTCTTACTCTACCTATAAGGGAAAACTCCTCATCAATAACTTACTGGGTGTATGACTATAATAACATAGCTTGCCTCATCACTATCTCCCTTTCTAGGATTACTAAACCTCTGCATACATTTCTCTAACTCTGAGCTCTTTCACTACTACTGCTCATGATCTCACAACTCATGCTACCTTTTCAGGTGAAAATCTTACCCAGGATCTAAACATACCTCCTCATAAGGATCTCAGCTTAAACAAGGCTTAAGGAAAAGAGTAAAACTCATTTTTTAGCTCGAATGCACGATTCATATAATTATGGCATTCCTCTAAAACTGGACACTTAACTGACTCTTGGACTTCTCTCAAGCCCATCTAGAGTCTCATCTTTCTCAAGACTCTTGCTAAGAACAACTCATTTATAAGGATCTTTACACTTTACTTTTCAACCACCTCGAGTATGATGCGTAGTCGAATGAATCTGTGAAACGCACGAGTATGAATAAATCTCTATGATTTTGCTCTATTGCACGATTAAGAGTTTGAAAGAAGGGAAACTTTTCCTAAATGTCTGTAGTCCCTCATTTATAGAAGTGGGCCCCTCACAATCATTAATAAGTTCCTACTAACACGGCTTCATAGACACCCTAGGACACTTGAACTCTGTTCTCTGATACCAAGTTTGTCACGACCCGAGCCAACACCCTGGACATGACCGGCATTCAAGAACCTTGTTGGTCCCCAAGCGAACCCTCATCCTGGCTAACTACAAGTGAAAGACTAACTCAAGCATACAAAAGCTTAAAAACTGAATAAAATCAATAACTTAAATACAAAGCTTTAACTTAAAGATTTACTCTTAATATAAATGGAATATTCAACTAGCCAACAATAGGTAACTCAAGTCTTTGAAACATTTAATAAGATAAATGAAACAGAATTTTGAAACTCTACTATTTATCTATGAACCCTCTAAGATGTATGTCGGGATAAGAACAACGATATCCTAACAACTGATACAACTGAAAGTTAAATGAAGTCCTCCGGAAGTAAGTAGGCTCACCATAGCTAACTTGAACTCCATGTGGTATCAACGAAGCTCATGTTGATGATCCCGAATACCTGAATCTGCATCATGAAAGGATACAAGCCAAATGGTTCAGTACGTGGAATATACAAGCATGTAAGGGAAATTCTAAAGCATAACATAAGCTTGAACTTGATAAAAAGGAAACATTCTTACCTCTTTTCAAACTTAAACAACTCAAAAAATACTCAAGGATACTCAAAACTTAAGAAAACTTACTCAACTCAGAAGTACTCAAGGATAAGATACTCAACTCAGTAACAAGGTTCTCAACTCAGAATACTCAACAATACGATACTCGACACAATGAAGCACATATCAACTCAAGATACTTAACTCGAAGGTACTCAACTCAAAATACTCAACTCATGATACTCAAGGATAAAGCAATAGTAAAAGATGCAATAAATATGAAGAGATATAAAACTATGAATAACATCTCAATGTATTGAAAAATACAATAATACTCAATATGTATATAAAAATACAACATAACTCTGTGGGAGTTTCTCTAACCGACAACCACCACTATTAGCCTAACTAATGATACAACGTCATGCCCACGCTGCCAGAAATATCCTATACTTTGCCGTCATATAGAACGCCTTAAATAAGTGGATCCACTAGTCTATGCTAAAAAACACTAAGGAGTCATCTAAAAAGTATGATCCTTTCTACCCATGATGGCTATATGGTTTATAGAGACGTGAGTTATCTGAACTCAAACTCGTCCCCATATCGGTGCTCAATACTACTCCCAAAATACTCAGCTCATATGTTTAAAAACATAACTTTTTCTTTGATTTGAGATAATTACTCAAAAATCTATCTCTTAAAAGAGATGGTACTCAAACTGCTCAAAACTCTTTTGAAAATCTTAGTTTCCTCTCATCTTAAATGTGAAAACATTTACTCTTGGGAATACTTAGTTCCCATATATCATTTTAAAGAAAATGAACTTTACTCTTACTCTTTAGTCAACTCAAAGCTTAAGTCTTAAAACAAAGTTAAAATGTTTGTAAAAGACTTCTTAAAATATGGTTCATGCCGAATTATGGACGTGAACGACTCAATATAAGGTTTTCAATAACCATAGATAGAACTTAATACTTGGAACTCAAGAATTTCAATGATGCTACTCATTTCAAGAATGCTCAACTCAAAGGGTTCATGCAGAATTATGAGCATGAACCACTCAACTCAAGGTTTCAAAGGTGCTTCTCATCTCAATATTGTTTGACTTATAGGGTTTATGCGGAATTATGGGCATGAACAATTCAACTCAAGGACTTCATGGGTAACATGTAATAGTCCCATGATTAGAGATATAATCTCAAAAGGGATTAGGAACTCAATACTCAAGACTTAGAACTTGAAGATACTACTCCTTTAAAGGCACTCAACTGATGGAGTTCATGCGGAAGATATGGGCATGAACGACTCGACTCATGGGTCAAAATATCAATAAGGAACTCATGTATATGACTCTTCTCATTCTCATACTTACTTACTCAAAACTTAACTCAAATCGATGATGGATCTCAAAGGATTCACAATTGAACTCAAAGGCTTCCTTGAACTCTACTATTAACTCTCTCTTGAATATGAATTATGAATTCAAGAGTTATGGTTCATGATATGAAGAATATCGTGATAACAAAATAGACTCATAAACACATTCTCCTCACTCTCATACTCACTTGCTCGAGTCTTGAAACAAGTTATTAGAAATTGTAGAAGACTCCTTAAAAAGACTCAAAGGGACTTTCTAAAAAATGTTCAAAAGAACTCTCAAAACTTGACTCTTAACTATACCTTGAATTTGATTTATGAATTCAAGGTTGTGATTTGTGATAGGAAAGATCTCGTGATGTTTAGGAGTGTTTTTAGATAGTTAAACATGAGAAACGGTTGAAAAACCCTATCTGGGGAGCAAGTCCGCGACGTGGAGAGAAAATTTTCACATTGAAGGAACATAAAATTTTCACACTGAGGGAACAGGTCCGCAATGCGGACCTGGTACCTGTTCGTTGTCCTACTTTCTCTTCCTCGTTTTCTAACCCCAATTTGCCTAAATTTGATTCTTTTTCTCAATTTCTCTTTAGATTCAAATACCCAATATATGTACCCAAGAATCTAATCAAACACAACTCTAAATTTGACTCAATTTCCTCAAGAACTCATCAATCTCATCTTAACTCAAGAACGAAAGCCAATTTCAAGAACACAATTCAAGAACATCAAACCTTCATCTTTCTAGAACGAATTTAACGCTGAAATTAACATTATTGGCGTGTGGGTGAACAAACCCAACACTATGTAAGCTTACATACCTCTTAGGGATTATACCCATGGTGAAAATATGCAACAAAATGCAAGACTCTCGACGAACGCTTTGATCCTCTCCTCTTTTCTCTTCTTGAACTCTCAACTAAAACCCTAAGCGTATATTAGGATTATAAAACTGAACCTAATCAGATTAGACCCCTAAAATATTACTAAAAATAAATTAAATCTGATTGGGTAAGGAAAATACCAAAATACCCCTTACTATTTTCGGGTAACTTTCCTTAACTGGACAGCCTAACTTCAAAAGGGCATATCTCACTCATCCGAACTCGAAACTTAGTAAACCCGGTGGCGTTGGAAAGATAATCCAAAGACCTTTCATTAGCTATCATTTAGCCCACCTAACACATCCTTTACTGAGAGTTATGGTCGTTTGAAGTTGACCCAAAATTCATAACTTAAGCATAACTTGCAAAATTTCAGAATTTGCTATTTCCAATTTAGTTCTATTTCAAACTCAAGGTGCTACATCTAGTGACCTTAACACTCAAGAAATTTTAATTTTCTCGGTAAAATCCTACTCACAACGAAGGATGGTTTGAGTTTCAGTTCGAAAAAATTTCTGGGGTTTTACATGAACATCCTCAACTGGGACAACCCGAGAAGGGTCTCCTACGCACTTCTGTAGCATTGATACATGGAAAAATGGATGAATAGATTCTAGCCTCGAAGGCAATTCTAACTCATAAGCCACTCTTCCTACCCTTCGAAGGATCCGGTATGACCCAATGAATCTTGGACTAAGCTTGTCTTTTTTGCCAAATCTTATAACACCCTTCATAGGCGAGACTTTTAAGAATACTCAGTCATTGACACAAAACTCTAAGTCCCTTCGTCTCACATCTAAGTATGACTTCTGTAACACCCCTAAATACTAACCAATAGTCGCATGTCGATTTACCGTTGCTTAATTACTACAATATGTTTTACTCTCATTTTGGGAACTTGAATTGTTGTGATAATTGCTTGCTTGTTTAGCATAAATTGGATCATAATTTAAGGGATTGTATTGGGGTATTTACGTAATAGTCTAATTAGAATTATGTATACTTTTAAAAGGAGGTAAAGGATATATATATATAGGTTTATATGTATGCATTTTGGGCAGCACACAACATTATTTGGGCAGCCTTGAGGGACAGCTGTGCATTGGGATAAATATCACCTTTGAACCTATATTTTGACATCTCCTCTAGTGAATTTCGTGTCCCTTGAAGTCTAATAACCTTAGAGCATTATCTAACCATTTGTTCTTCAAAATTACAAGAGAAAAACTTGGTATTTTTGGCTGGAATTCGAGACACACACTTCTCTTTGGTAACTGCTGAAATTTGTTTCTGAGCTGGGTAGTGTTTGGTAATTTATGCATATCTCGTTCTCTAGAGCTTAGTTTACAGTGAATAAATATGTTTTGGAAAGCTAATTCGTAAATATACAACTCTTATGCTTATGTGAAACTCTAATTTAGCTGTTATGGATTCGAAATATGGAATGCAACATAGGACAAGTTCTATCCAGAGTTTGAAATTAGAAATCATGTATGGACAACTGTTAGTGTTTTGAATATATCTTTTTGTACAAAATATATTTTGCAGTGATTCTTATTTTTTTGCAACCTTAAGAGATGTACCGACATCTTTCATGAAGGTTATAAAGTCTAGTTTTGCCGTTTTCATTTTCAAATCTAAGTTGTAACATGAGGTACTAGGCTGGCCCGAATCACTGTTTTGGGAGCAGAGTCATATCTGTACGGGCTAAGCTTACTTATGATGATAATTCCATTTTACTTTTACATTATTGAGATACTAGGAATTAAAGAAGTTATTTAATTGTATTTTTAAGGTTGTATATACTCGTGAACAAGTTGAGAACCTTGATACATTGGTTGGTCTATGGTTTGAACTCGCGAAGTTTTGTTGGACTGTTGCTAAAGTATTGAGGTTTGTGTATAAACTTTTACTTGCACTCTTTTAACTGCTGGTATATCTGACAGTTGATCTTGATACCTTGGTTACCTCTTGTCACTTTGCATTGTCGTGTTGGTATGATGCTTGTGTAACTCGCCCACTTGTACGGATTGTTTGATCACTTGGCACTCTTGTTAGGACCTTGTCCTTCTTGTGGCTATGACTTTGTCACTATTGGCATGCCTCTTGATTCGGATCATTTGCCATCTTTACTCTAGATTTTTAGTCCGTCTTAAGAATGGAAGTTGTCCATTTTAAGTACGAACTAGAAAGTCATTTTTAATATGGTTCTTGGTTTTCTTGATTATTGGGCTTTGACCCTTCTTGATACAGGGCGTTGCCCCTCTTGATCCTTGCTTATGCCGGGTGTGATGACATAAGGTATATATTGGGCGAGCCTTGTTATTGAATCTCTTGGAAAATGGTGCGATGAGCATTCTTGACATTTGGATCTTTAAATATCGAACTTGATACTCTTTATATATTGTTACTTGATTTATTTATTATGGTTCAATTGTGCTGCTCATGACTTGAGAAAGGTAGATTTGTGAATTTTGAGGGCTCCGAACCTATAGTTTTTACACCACTAAGCTATATGTTTAGCGATAGTTGTTTCTATCGTAGGGAATGATCGAGAGGAGGCTTGAAGCTGGCCATTGGAGATGAAGATTTTGAGAGCTTTAAGGAAGATCACATTTGCATATAGGCATCTATATTTTGTATAAACTTTGGGACTTATACATGATCTATGTGTTGTATAATTACATGAAATTTTGAGGGCTAATCAGATCATGTCACCATGGGTTTTAATATAAGTATGGCTACATGTTTTGTTTATTTGGGGTGTGTAATCCCAAGTTTTGTAATAAATTAAATTTACGACTTGTTTTGAATGATCGTATGAAGCATGAACCACTTAGTTTGGGTACTCGAAAGTTGATAATATTTTTTTATATCATTGTTTACTAGCGTAAGGACAATATATGCCTAAAAATTTCGTGAGTTATTGGCATATATTAATTGGAAAGTGTCGTTACAACTTTTGTCGGCTTTGAGCAGTTAGCAACCACTCCCAAATGAGCTTAACCTGCTCTACTATCTGCTGTACTAAGTCGGGTCCAATCAACCCTGACTCACCTACCTCGAACCATCCAATGGGGGATCTACATTTTTGCCAATATAAAGCCTAATAAGGTGCCATTTCGATGCTGGAATGATAGCTATTATTGTATGCGATCTCAATAAGAGGCAAGTGGTCATCCTAACTTCCCTTGAAGTCTAGCGGGCACGCCCGTAACATATCCTTGAGTGTCAAAATAGTGCGCTCAACCTGGCCATCTGTCTGATAATGAAATGTTGTACTAAGATTAACTTGTGTCCCCAATCCTTTCTGGAAGGACTTCTAGAAGTTAGCGGTAAATTGTGTTCTTCTATCAGAGATAATATATACTGGGACACCGTGTAGCCTAACAATCTCTCTAATATAGAGCCCTGCATAGTCTTCGGCTGTAAAAGTAGCCCTGACTGGTAAGAAGAGGGCAGATTTTGTTAGTTTGTCAACAATTACCCAAATAGAGTCAAATTTACGTCGCGATCGAGGTAACACTGTAAGAAAATCCATATTAATTGCTTCCCACTTCCTTAAAGGAATGACTATCTCCTGGACTAGCCTAACGGGCTTTTGGTGCTCAACCTTCATTTGTTGGCAGTTAGGACATTGTGCCACAAACTCAGTAACGTCCTTATTCATCCCGTGCCACCAATAGATCTCCTTAATATCATGGTACATCTTTGTCGAACCAGGGTGAATAGAATAACGGGAATGATGTGCCTCTTCCATAATCTGATGTCGAAGCCCTGTAACATTCGAAACACACAATCGACCGATATATCTGAGGACTCCATCTCCTGCTATATCAAATGCTAAAGACTGCTGATCCTGAGCCTTGGCTCTGAGCTGCTCTAAGCTAGGATCCTCCTGTTGTTGTGTTTTTACCTCTACAACTAGGGATGATACGGCTGTGTCCTGAATTGTGACCCCACTATCGTCTACATCTAACAATCTGACTCCCAAGCTAGCTAACTGATGAAGCTCTCATGCTAGCTCACGCTTCTCAACACCTAAATAGGATAAACTACCCATAGATCTTCGACTGAGGGCATCGGCTACCACATTCGCCTTTCCTGGATGATATAAAATATCCACGTTGTAGTCTTTCAGTAACTCAAGCCATCGACGCTGTCGCAAATTTAACTCCTTTTGTCTAAAGATGTATTGAAGGCTTTTATGATCTATGAAGATGTTAATATGAACACCATATAAATTGTGTCTCCAGATCTTTAACTCATGCACAACTGCAGCCAACTCTAAATTATGGGTCGGATAGTTCTTCTCATGCTTCCTCAACTGCCTTGAAGCATAGGCGATAACCTTACCATGTTGCATTAGAACACATCCCAACCCAAAACCAGAAGCATCACAATACACCACATAGCCTTCTGAACCCTCTGGCAATGCTAGAACTGGTGTTGATGTCAACCTGTCCTTTAGCTCCTGGAAACTATGCTCGCAATATTATTAAAATATCATCGATGTAGTTATTGTTGATCCTTTTTCATATTAACTTTAAAATCAAAGAATATATTAGAAAATATTTGTCCTACTTCAATTCGAAAAAGATTAAGAAATACAATTTTTTTTTATTAGAATTTTTAAATCATCATCTATATGAAAATTAGTGATGAGGTTACTATGATATCATATATAAAACCTATAATATCAGTATAAAAATTAAATGAGATGAGTCTATTCTAATTGATAAAAGCAGATTAAGAATAGAAAAATTACTTTCCAATTTTATATTAGCAAAAGGGATTTTAAAAGAAAAAAACAAGAAAAAAGTTCTTTAAGAACAACATTTTATTAGGAAAATGTGTTTTAAAAGAAAAAACAATAATGTTAATTGAAAATGTGTTTAAAAAGAAAAAAACAACAATGTTAATTAGGAAAAGGGCATTTTTTTACTCAAAAGTAATATTAGGGGCATTTTTGGTTAAAGTATTGACATCAAGAGTATTTTTGAATTAAAATATTAATGCACGATATTTTTGTTTCATTTTATATAAGTTAAGGATATTTATGACCATTTTTTGTTTTAATAATAAAACCTTTGGCCATTTTTAGTTTTTTTTTTTTTAAATAAAAAAAGTTCCTTTAATAATTTTTTGGTGCATGTTGATGTACCTATAATGTACCTAACATGTGAGTCTCCGCTTTTATATGACTTCTTTTATTTTGTCTGTACTTTAAAACTATCTTGTCATTTAATTTGATCTACCTTACAAGTAAATAAATACCTAATAATGGCAGATTTGTTGGATTGGGAGAATTTTGAACATTTCTTTTTTCTTTTTTTCCCCCTTTCTAACAACACTTTCTTCAGTATTAATGAAAAATTAAAATCTGAATTTTCCTATAATTGTAGCCATATTTCTGTCTTTCAAACCATGAGGAAGCACACGAATCCATTCTGAATTTGGTGGTTAAACTCTATTACGGTAATGATATTGTAGGAGAAATCCTGCGGAAAAATAGCTTGATGGCATGATGATAAAAAACTTAACACCTCTCATTCTTATTACTTTTTCAATAGGAAAAGGAAAAAAAAATGAAAGATCAAAAGGTGAGTAAATTACTCAAGAGATTACTCTTTAATATTGTTGAGATTAGTTAGAGGTTAAAAGTGAATAAAACAAGTTCTCTTACGCCATGCATTTATAAAGATAAGAGATTATAAGCAATTCAAAGTCTCACATTGACATTGAAATTTTGAAAGCCACATAAATTTTATCAATAATATTTTATTTGAAATTTAAACAAATATAAGGAGCGAATAAGACACTTCTTTTCTAACTCAATATTTTGTGTAGTTAATTAATTTGAATAATTGAATGCACAGTGCAATTTGCATACTTCTTTTCTAACTCAATATTTTGTGTAGTTGATTGATTTGAAAAATTGAATGCACATTGCAATTTGCATAAGACTTAGAGCTTGTTTGGAAAGTCAACTGCTAATTGAAATTGGTGTAATAGTAATTACTATTCTTGTAATTACACAATCTAGTAATTACACTAACCTATTTATTTGCCACAATGTAATTACACTACAATTACAAATGTACTGTTTGGATGCACAATTGTTTTAAATAAATAAGAAATTTTATAAATGATATTAAATTAATATTTAAGATATATATTGTCTTTTGAAAATATATTAATTACTAAACATATGTTCTTAACTAATATTATGAAAAAATAATTAATATATATTTTTCAAATTAATATATTTCAATTGAATTAATCATAAAAATTAAAAATACGAGATTTCTATGAACATCATAAAATACATGTTTGACAAAAAGATTAATATTATAAATAAAATGTCATAAATTATTAAAATATTTAACAAAGGGATGATCTATCAAGTCTAACTAAAAAATAAATGATTTGCAATGTGAAGTCTTAAGTCAATACTACTAAAACAAATGAAATTGAAAATATAACATAAGTTCTAAAATCAAAACAAAATTTTTAACATAATATTCTTAAGTCAAATTTCAACATAACATACATAAATATGATTTAAAAGAAAAGGAAAACGCAAGTCTATAACCTTACTCAACAAAAAATTCGACTTTAATTTAAAAATTAGAATACAAATAAAATTCTGCTAATGAAAAAAAATAAACATAGCATAAAAAATAGATAATACAAAAAATTGCATCAAATTATATGAAGTAAAAGTTGGAAATGAGAAGAAAATGAATATAAAATAAAAAATAAACTTTTAAATTTTTTAGAATAATAAATAAAAAATAAATTAAAACTAAAAAAATTTAAAAGTAATCAGCTTATAATTTCACCATGTAATTATCAACAATTCACAATATCTTCCTATAAATTGGAGATTGTAATTACCCATGTCAGTTACACCAAACTATCTTATGACCAAGCAATTACCTGGTCAATTAAACAGGTTAGACAAGACAAAACAATGTAATTACACCAAAATGCGAAGGCATTGGGTCGAAAGACAGCTACAGCTAAGATTTGGTAGGTGAATTAGATAGACTTACTAACAGAAATGGTCCCCCTCCTATTTCGGATAACTTTTTGAAATAGTCATAACCCCTCTCCTAGCCATTTTACTCCTTTAAATTTTTTTTATTTTATATATTGTCTAAAATAATGTCCTAATTTTAACTTTAATATGCTCCATTTACCAATAATGAAAATATAGTTATACAAATGTTTTAGACCATATTTTTTCAATTTTATATCAAAAAAGTTACTGAGATAACTGTGAGATTATTTTTTTAAAAATAAAAATAAAAATAAAAATGATTAGGATGGTGTAGAAATTGCAAGGATAAAAGTTATTGGGAGTTATGATCCCTAGGTTTTAAGTGCAATCTTATGTTTTTTTTCCTCTTTGTTTATAGTTGGTGCTAAAGAAGGGTTTCAGTAACCATCTCAGGTATCATCTCTTCTTCTTCTTCTTCTTCTCCTTTTGTTTCTTTAGCTCTTGTTTTAAGGACACCACCATTTACTCTCCATCTTCAAACTTAAAATATCTCTCTCTAAGCTTTCTACTTATAATTTTCACACCTAATTAATGGGGTTTTCAAGCTAATGTAATTTAAACAGCTCATCACTACTTGTGGTATGCATCATTTTGATTATAATTTCACACATCTATGAACTCTCATGTGGTTTACGGTATCATTTTTATTATAATTTCGTACAAATTGGTTAATTGATTGATTTCATTTTACTCCATCGATTACAACTCACATTTAATTTCTCATTCATTTATTCATGTTTATATTTATGAATGAATCCATCTCTTCCCCATCTTATCCCTAATTTCATCTCTCACTTTCATTTACACACTATAACAAAATCATCGTCTTCTCCGTTCCTCTTCCTTTTATTTATTTAACTCAAAAATATCCTTAAACTATATGAAATTAACAAAAATGCCCATGCCCTTTATTAATATTTTGATTGAAAAATACCCTTATTGTTACTAAATAGATCAAAAGTGTTCTTTTTTCAACTAAAAATATTATTTCTTTCTTTTATAACACATTTTTAGTAGCAAATGTTTATCCTACTTCATTCCGAAAAAAAAAAATTATTATTATTATTATTATTATTATTATTTATCGTTATCTTAAATGTAAGTTAGCAATGAGTTTATTATGATCTTATATATATGACATATATTATCAGTTAAAAGAGTACATCAAGTTATTCTATTTTAATTTATAAAATGAGATTGAGAAGAAAATAAATTATTTCCTACATTTTTATTGGTTAAAGTGATTTTAAAAGAATTAAAACAAAAATAGATTTCTTTAAAAGTAATATTTTATTAGGAACAAAATGGGTTTAAAAAGAAATATAGATATATATATTTCTTTAGAAAAGGACAATTTGATCCATTTAGTTATAGACTAAACTATTAACGTTAAAGACATTTTTGGACTAAAGTATTGATGACAAGGATATTTTTAAATCAAACTATAAACGAAAGACATTTTTATTCATTTCACATCGTTTATGGATATTGTTGAAGCTTGTGTCAGTTGGACAACTCGTGCTGGTAAACAAAGCTACTCCTAATAACACTTCATCAAAAAGGATCTTTAACGGCAATAACTTAATTGCCGCTAAATATGTATTTTTAGTGGCATTTAGTATTCTTTGTAAATGTCCCTAAAGGCTATAGCGATTTTGGATCCAATGACAATTAATTAATGTCGGTAAAATTTTTAGCACTCATTGTTAATATGATATTTATTGCTGTTAAAAGTTATTTTTGTTGTATTGTAAATATGTGGGATGGGACCCATAAATTTGCATCAAAATAAGAAAACTTAATTTAATTAATTGTATTAGGTATAATTATACATTAACAAATTTAAAACAAACTAAGATTACTTAGTTATAAAATGTCCAATAAAAAAAACACTTCTATAAGTTTGTAAATAAACATAAAACAAAAATAGGGTGGTAAGAGGTTGTTCGTAAAGTTTTAGTGTGTAATTGATTTTTTCCAATAAGTTTAGGAAGCAACTTATGTATTTACCCCTGTCATTATATGAAAAGGAGTATGGTACATTTTATACTATCAATTTCACGTGATCATCATGAGCAATCTAGAACAATATCAATCTCATATATATATTCATGAGACACTATGTTTTATGTGTTATATTAATTCTTTCTTTTGTTGTTATTTACTTAGTTTATCAGATATTCTAATAACATAGCGATTCTTACGTGATGTTTGAAAAATAAATCATCAAAATTAAATTAATGGTTTTCTACTTATATTTTGAACATGTACATATGTTGATATAGTTATTTGACTTGCAGATATGGTTTGAGTTGAGATTAAGGTTCCAAAATAGAAGTTGAAATTTATTACTAATATTTTGTGAACGATGATCGTAGAGCAAGGTTTAGAATCGTGAGTTTCTGTGATAGAAGAAGGGCCGTGAAAGCAAAGTAAGCTACGCAAACGTGAGAGAGATCAACGTGATTGACTCTGTTATCGCAAAGTCCACGTCCACGTCCACGTCCACGAACATAAGCCAGGTGAATGTGAGAGTTTGTTTAATACTTAAAGTCTCCTGAAATACAAGTTTGATTTCGCAAATATTAAGGATAAATAAAACAGTGACATAACTATGTTTTTAGCATTTTGGTAAAACTCACGAGTTTGAGGTGATTTTGATCCAACATCCTCATGAAGCATTAAGGTAAATATGATTCTTGACCTCTACTTCAGTTTATTACATGATTATCTATAGAAGAAACATGTAATTTCAGTGGTAAATTTGATTTTGAGGCCTGAAGTAGTGTATATAGAGAAATTGAGGTTTTAAACACCTAAATGGACTTCAATGAGGAAGCTAGCTAGCTAATCATGTCTTTGGACCCATTAATTGAAATCTATGATTTGATTCTATTGAAGTAGAATATATTGACTTTGATAATGAGTCGTAATTGACCATGTATTGCATATCTTGTACACTAGAAGCCTTTCTAGGTAAGTGAGACATTAATTAGTCTCAAGCTGTATTTATAAGTGTTGCACTTAGTTTTGTGGAGACAAGCATATGATATATATATATAGCCATAGGTACCACTACTTTGGACATGTCTTAGCTAAGATTTTAAATTCATAGTTGCAAAATAAAGTAACGACTTGGTACTGTTGTTACTTTATCCATGGTGCTCGGTCTTGCTTTATTTAAATGCTTGTTGACTTTTTGCATCCCTTTAATGTGATAAAGGAATAACGAAAAATATTTTATAAGGCTTGTGATTTTAAATATGTCATGTTCAAGTTAAGATTTCTCAAAATTTTAGATATATATATATATATATATATATATATATATATATATATATATATATCACTCTCTTTAGAATAGAGTAATAAGGATATGCCATTTTTCTTTTAGTGTGATGAACGGTTGTGTGTATGTAAAATGAGAATATATCCACGTTAAAAAAAGCAAACAGAATTATAAAGTAGTAATAATAGAAAAAGTAGGCGATTGATTATGATGCAGGAAAGAAAAGTTTTTTTTGTTTTCCGTTACTCTACTTTTGTGTATATATATATATATGCAGAGAGATTTTTGTGATATTTTCATATCCCAAAGATGATATTTTTATCTTTTGGAATTGTGGTCCCAATTTTTTACACACACACCATTTGTCCATGACAGAGAAAACAAAATAAATTCAAATTTCTTGTTTGAATCCTAACAAACATCACAAATTCTCTACCGCCACTCGATACTCATAGGTATACTCTCATATTAGATAGATAGAGACTTTTTATTTCATAGATCAATTTTACTATTTTACACTTAGTTTATATTAATTAGTTTCTTTTTTAAAAATATTTTTATATCTTCAAAAATTGTTTAAACTTTTAAAGACCATATTAATTGTAGAGGTAAATGAATTTTATCTTGATTTAGTAAGATGCCCTATGGGCGGAGGGAGTATTTTTTTTTTGTGTGTCTTTTATTGGGCTCCAGACCAAGACTGAAACAGTCATCTTTTCAAAAAAAAAAAAAGAGGAAGATAATCTTCTCTCTCCTAGAGTGGAGTGAAGAAGAAAGAATTCAATTTTACTTGTTTTTAGTGGACCCAATTGGATTCTTTATCTGTTTGTTCTGGTTGATGCAAAATATAAATTATGGACCCTTGTTTAATCTACCCATTTTAGCCCTCAATTTTTACTTGAACATTCAATTTTATACTTTTGACTTGTATTTATTCAGAGGAGGTTGGAGTGGGAAGTGAGAAGTGAGAAGAAGCACCCTATGGATCAGAATAGAAGGCTGTTGATAGCACTAATTGTAGCTTCTACTGCATTGGGACTAATCATTTTCTTCATCATTTTATTCTGGATTTATCACACAAAAAGATTGCACACCTCAGGTACGTACGTACATACATTTCTTCACACAATTATAATTATATATGTTTAAATTGTTTTAATCATCATTTTTCATTCTGAAGATGCTGTGAGGGGGATCTCAGTTATGCGTAAATTCAATTTTTTAAAGTCCAGGAAAACATTTGTTTCTTTAATGGACTACAACACACTTGAATCAGCCACCAACAAATTTCGACAAACTGAGATTTTAGGTGAAGGGGGTTTTGGATGTGTATACAAAGCTAAATTGGAAGACAATTTGTATGTAGCTGTCAAGAAACTAACCCAAGATTCCATTAAAGAATTTGAGGTACGTACCATTATCAAA
Organism: Solanum pinnatisectum; assembly: GCA_035578085.1. Lineage (NCBI taxonomy): Eukaryota > Viridiplantae > Streptophyta > Magnoliopsida > Solanales > Solanaceae > Solanum > Solanum pinnatisectum. The sequence continues at coordinate 31,472,963 of CM069079.1, read as the reverse complement.
CAATTTGTAACTTGCAAATCTCTATCTTTCTTTCTCACAAAAATGTTATTTGCAGACTGAGGTAGAGTTGTTGAGTCAAATGCAACATTCCAATATTATTTCATTGTTGGGATATTGCATCCACAGTGAAACAAGATTGCTTGTGTATGAACTCATGCACAATGGATCACTAGAAACTCAATTACATGGTAATTAATTTGAATAAACTCATGAAAATTACTCTACTAGTTTTCATTTTCTTTATTTCATAGGGCCTTCCCGTGGATCAGCATTAACGTGGCATCGCAGAATAAAAATTGCACTTGATGCAGCAAGGTAGACTAGACCATGTGGTTAATTTATTAATTTGAATGATTTGACATTTGATATTAACAAAACTGTTTGAGCAGAGGGATAGAATATTTACATGAGCAGTGCCATCCCCCAGTGATCCATAGAGATCTGAAATCATCTAATATTCTTTTAGATTCCAACTTCAATGCAAAGGTAAAACTTTATATAGAAATTATAGTAGTACTAGTTTTCCCTCTATTAATGGTGTGTTGTGTTTAATTTTAGCTGTCAGATTTTGGTCTTGCTGTGTTGGGTGGGGCTCAAAACAAAAACAATATCAAGCTTTCTGGAACTTTAGGTTATGTAGCCCCTGAATACATGTTAGATGGTATGTATTATCAACTCTCTCTCACCTTTTACTTACTCTACAAATCCCATTATTTCCTTTTTCTATAGAAATTACAATCACTTTTCAACAAAAGGTTGAAAGAGTGGTAAAGAGACAAGTATTGAAAACACTCCTGAACATCATGCAAATTATTAGTTTCGTCCCCAAACTATTAACAGCCTTAAAAATACCCATCTACTTGATTAACTAAACTTAAATACATCCCTGATCCCCCTTGATCTGCCACATGACATAGCAAGTGTCTCAAACTCGTGTAGGAGCATGAGACTCTTAATAAAAAGTTGAGAGAAATGTTAAAATCATCGTAAGCTTGGCGAGAATTTAGGGGTGTAGTTTACTCATGTTGCAAGATCAGAGTTGTATCTTTAAGGCAGTCAATAGTTCGGGGATGAAACTAATAATTTCCGCAAAGTTTATAGGTGTTTTTGATACTTCTCTCTTTGTCAAAAACAAAAAGGTATAATTATAACTACTTTAACCAATTGAGATCCTTTTAAAATAGTGCAACTTTGATTTTTATTTTCTCGTCTCTGAAATCAATGGGAATTTCTTTGTTTTACAGGAAAATTAAGTGATAAAAGTGATGTTTATGCTTTTGGAGTTGTACTTTTGGAGCTGTTATTGGGAAGAAGGCCTTTAGAAAAAGAGGCACCAACTCAATGCCAGTTTATAGTGACATGGGTAAGGAATGGTTTGAGATCTATTTGAATTTATGTTTTGAAAATTGAACTTGTCTAACTCTTTATGGAATTGTAGGCCATGCCTCAGCTGACAGATAGATCCAAGCTTCCAAACATTGTGGATCCTGTCATACAAAATACAATGGATTTAAAGCATTTGTATCAGGTTTATCATACTTAATGTTGGATTTCATTTAGGGTTCAATATTAGCTGATAACTTGTTATTTTCTTTCAACTGAAGGTCTGTGTTGTGGTAATGTGTAGGTTGCTGCAGTTGCTGTGTTATGTGTTCAGCCAGAGCCAAGCTATCGTCCCCTAATAACTGATGTATTACATTCCTTAATCCCCCTTCTTCCCACTGAATTAGGTGGGACGCTCCGAGTTACTACACAACAGCTGCCGCCTTCCAATAGCTGATTCCAATTATATATGGTGTCTGCAATTCGCCTCATCACTTCTCTACACATTTTTGGCTATTATAATACAACTCATGCAACTCACCCAGGGGATGTATACTATTAACCATGTGTTAGGTATAATATTTTTTTTATTAATAAAAGATTTAGTACATCATATATTTGTACTTCTATATAAGATGATTAAATGTATAGAGTTTTTGTTTACTTCTATAGAAGATGATTTAGTGTTTAGAGTTTTAGTTTATCCACAGAGGGTTACATCATCAAAGTTTTTGTTCACAATCTAAGATGAGAATTTGGACAAACCATCAGTATGTAATTTCCTTATTATATGTTTTAAGGTTATATTTTTTTCTTTAACTCTCTACACTATTAAACTAAACCATATGAGCAAGCTTTATCCACAAATTTGATTCTCTTTTTCAGTAACTACATTTTCTACCCTCACATGCTACACGACCTTTCATGTTACAATCATAGATCCAATGGGTTAACCGTTAAGAGCACAAGTAAACTGAAAATGCAAATGACGAGTGTGGCTGTCAGGGTAGGATTTAAATCTCAACAAAACAGCATATCCACAAATATGAGAGAATTCTTTCCAAAATTTTGGGTGTTAATTGGTACAGATGAAAACATTTTCTCATGTTTATGCAATATAATGTTGCTTCCTATTACAACTCTACAAAACTTTCAAAAGACAACTCAGTCTAGAATACTTGTCTAATATTGATATTGATTCTAGAAGTCTTAATGTACTCCAACAAAGCAGAATCCTCTTCATCAGAAAACAGCAATTCAAGGGAGGATATCTCAGCATTTTCTTTATCAGTGAAGATCCTAGGGACACCTGCAAAGCACAACCATCAACTTAGTGCGTTTCAAAAAGTATAAAGGGTTTTGGCATTTTTTTTTCTCATTTCCAGCACACCTCCCGACAAACCGAAACAATATGTGGCTTCTATAATGGTCAAATGGGGAACAAAACATATAACCCTGACAATGTTTTCAAAAGCAAAAAGATTCAATGAATCGACCAGTTCTCTATTGAATCACTTTGCTAGTCATTCTTTCGAGCACACTTTCCTAAAGCTTATTGCTTCAATAATCCCTTGGAAAATTGAAAATCACCCCCTCGTTTTAAACAAGATTATAATTTTTAGCAACACTAAGCAATGAGAACTTCCGGTAAGCAATTATACTACTTATAAAAATCACAGTGCCTACTTGCCACATCCAATAGAATAATCTTATATCATTAACTTAAGGCATTTTACTCCCTTGTTAAACTCAAAAAGCACACTGCTACAGTTCTGACAGAGGAAGTCATCACAAATACAGAGATAGAAACCAGCTTGTAGAAATGAATCTTCAATAGAGTAAGATGTCGTTAATACTTTTCAATGGCATTTCTCAATAACCTGTGTGTGAAAAACCTGACGATTTAACACTTTCCAATGACCTTCTATACCAAAAGATTTTCGTTGACCTTATTGTCGGTATATTAGAATTTATTTATTTTTTCTTTCGATGGTGATCCATCAAAAAATTAAAATATCTGATATATTATTTTACCTTTTCGACAAACAGGCTGTAGAAAGCTCGATGTGCTGAAAAATATTTTTATTTTTTGACAATAGGGTCGTCGAAAAGTATTACATTTTCAGAAAAATGTTTAGCACTTCCAATGTAAAAAAAAGCAACTAAGGGCCCGTTATCAATACATATTTCATTGTTTCAACTTTAACTTGAAATGGTATTGGGATTCTTACATGGTCTGGCTATTAGGAAACATAAAGAACACATTTTAGCCCCAGATTTAAGTAATTACCCAAAATAGCAAATGCACCAAAGTCGTTTAGCTCCATTCTAAGCTACTACCCAAAATAACAATTGGACCAAAGTTGTTTACATATGGATATTTGGCTCAAAGTTTATATTACATTGATTATTACCTCATATCTTGTACATACTTGTGCAGATTACATTTTTCGGTGGGGGATTTTGAGCCCATTACGTTTTATATGTGTAGGAAGAGCTTTGGATGAAAGTGGGCAGGAAGGGATGATTTATTGCAAGTCGAGTCAAGAAAACTAAGAACTCAAGAAGGTTGAGGACACCCCACCTGCTCATGTCACGGCTTCGGAAGACTAGTGTAACACCTCGGAAGTTGGAAAGTCGAAAGGAAAAGGATAATGCAGAAAATTTGTCTGAGACTGATTTTACGAGTCCAACCTACGGACCGTACGAAGTCCTACGGGCTGTAGATAGGGAATCGTAGACCTAGGGTAGAGTTTTGGGAAAAATAAGGTTTCAGTACCTCATTCGACTGTTGACCAAGACGGCCCGTCAACCTTGGTACGAGTCGTAGATAGGTCTCGTAGGTGGGTCCCAGACTTAGTGAAATTTTGAGGGTCAAGTTGAGTTCAATAGTTGGGGTCTACAGATTGTAGAAGGTTCCACGAGCCATAGACCAGACTCGTCAAAGTTGGTCCAATTTTAAAAGTTTCTGAACTTTTCTAGGGTTGACCAGTACGGTCCGTAGAAAGTCCTACGGACCGTAGGTCCAAACCGTAAGAAGGGGTTGGCAGTTATTTTATAGGGCTTTTAGGTCTTTTCTCTAAGTGATTAATGTCTAAACTAGGTTGTTTTGATCCTTATCCTAAGCCCTATATAAGGCCTTTAAGCCTAAAAACTAGCCATTCTCCTAAATTCCCTCCAAGAATCACCCCTAAATTTCCTCTCAAAAGCTAAGGAAGGAGAAAGCTAGGGTTTGGCTTGAAGAACTCAATTCACGATAGATTGTGGGCATTGATTACTAAGGTATGTTAGTATTCACCTATGGAGTCCTTTCCTCCATAGGGTTCCTAAATTCTCCATATTTAAAGTTAGATTCTAAATGAAAGTTAGGCTTTTATCCCATCTTCATGGGTTCGTGTCAATCATGATTCAATTAATTGTTTTCTATCTTTTTATGCATGAATTGAAGTAATTACATGGTTTTAAGTTGAATTCATATGAGCCCATGCATGATCCATGATTTTTAGACTATGATCATATGATGAAGATTATGAACTATGAAAGATAAATTTATGAAGATATGCATGTTCTTTTATGAAATTAATATAAATGATTTAAGGGTATTTTGAGAGTAAAACATCAATGTTGTTGTTCTGAAAGGGTTTTCTCACAAAATGATTCATAAGGTTGAAAGGTTTTCTCACCTAAGTTGAATCAAGATTAAGGAGCTATTCTAAATGAACTTTAGCTTGGATTAGTTGCTAAATTGTGTCCTTCCATGGATGATGAAATCAATAAGATTGATGACTATTCCGTAGGATTTTTGCTTAGCACCGAAAGGATATTGAGATGGAGGCTTTCCCATTAGTAGAGGCCGGGTCTCTAGTAGCAATCTCCTCATCCCATAACTATGTGCCACCATAGGATGATTGTCTTAGATAGAACATTAGCTAATGGATCCACTTTAGCTCAGATTTATGGTTCTTACCTTGGCAAGTAAGGACACCCCTTCTCTATGTGGGGTAGACACTGGATTCCATGTTATAGGTCACATGGTCTATGTCGGTTACATGGTAAACTTCCCATAATATGAACTAAGGTTACTTTTAAAGTATCTTCATAGTGATTTAAAGATCTTTAGCTAGCATTGACCATGATCATGATTTATGTTTTCTAACCCTTCTTATCTTATGATTTAGCTTGGTCATTGCATGTTATGTAAAGTCCTTTTTAGCATGATTTCATAACTTTTATGCATTGCTATCATACTTAGTACATTCCATGTACTAATGCATACTTGTGCCTACATTGTTTCACTAATGTAGGGACAGACGCTCCTACCTCTCACGCTCGTGGCTAGTTGATCTTTGGCACTCAAGGATTGGTGAGTCCTCATGTTCCGAGGACTGAGACACTTTTATTGCTTTCTTTATTTCAATTTTCAGACTTGTATGTGATGTATGAGTTACGTCCCAATCACTTCCTTGATGTAATAGATGGCTTATTGAGACTTATGTTAGACTTTCGCTTTTGTCAAACTCTTTAAATGAATTAAGACTTTTTTCTTGAAATCTTTATTTCTATTATCTTGTATGATGTATACTAAGTGACTTGTGTAGGGCCTTTCGGGGTTCTATACGCCATGTTACGCCCAGGGTATACTTTGGGTCATGACAACGAGCCAGGGAAGTTGGCCAATTTCAAAGCACTGAATCAAGGGGTGTCGTGAGCCCCATTTGCAACCAAACCTGAAATTTTGGTGAGGAGGAGCTCATCAACCCTCTTCACACTGAGAGGTCCCTTGATGAGCAGCACAATTTTTGATACCATAGTTTTGATTTGCATGAGCCGAGTTTTTATTGGCATGAGCGACCTCTTACACACCCTAGGCCATATATAAACCCCAAGAAACGTCTTTTGAGGGGACGCTATTTTGGAGGGCAAGAACCACACCAGAAGCAAGGGCTAACGATATTAAGAAACGAGTTTCCTATTTCTCCCATTATTTCTTGTTGTTTATGAATTTTAGTATTGCGTTTTTTGAGTAAAATTATGAGTAGCTAAATTTCTCATATAGGATATTGATAGAAACATTTATTGGATGATTTCTTGCCAGTGTTCAAATATAATTGTCTATTTGCCAGGAAATTGGCATAGTTGAATTTGTATGAGGTCAAGGACATGCGTCATGATTTAATAGCTCGATTATTAGTAGTCAAATGTGTTCGTGTATGTAAGTAAGAAATGAGATAAAGGTAATAAACTAAGCAAAGAAAGTCATATGTATCTGATGGTTTCTCAACAAGAAAAAAAGTAAGCAAAGAAAGTCGTATGGAGCAGTGGATCTCCAATATGTTCGTTTTCACGGGATCCAGTGATGTTTGAGTGTTCTTAGCTTCAGATCCAAGAACGATTAAGTAAATGCTATAAAGTAGACTTAGGGTATGTTTGGTACGGAAGAAAACATCTTGACCATTGTTGTCAGAAAATCTCCAACTCCAATAGAGTTTCAAGCACATATTGGAAAAAGTGGGTTCACTTGATTTGAACAACAAGACACCTGTTAGGGATACTATTCTATTGTAGAACATTGTACTGAGGGCAGAATAGTATTTGTAACTTGTATATATTTTTCTTTCTGCATTTTATTTATTCAGTCAGTTAGAGAGTTTGTTAGATTATGGATTGCCTTCCAAGTTTTAGCCTGTATAAATACACCATCTCTTGTACAGAAATATACACAACAAATAGAGATTTATCACTGCAAATCAGTCTCTTCTTTACAGCTTTTCTCAACTGCTAAATGTAAGACCGGGGTGTGTGTGTGTGGGGGGGGGGGGGTATTGTCTCATTCAAATGGTGGAGGTATTTTTTCCCAAACCCAAAAGGTAAAAGGGATTTACTCGAAAAAAATAATCTTTTCAACAGCTTCCTCCAGCTACTATCAGTGGCAATCAAACCATTAACCACCCAAATACCCATTTGTCATCAAAATATGCTCTGAGCCCAGTCTCAGAATGGCATAAGATCACTAATTATTTGAGCCTTCTGTAGATGAACTTGAAAATGAAAAAAGAATACTCTTGACCTTTTATTTTCTTAATTTAATTTGGTACCTAATAATGCTAAACCTCAGCATAAGCTAGTTCTTCAAGTAGTTCATGTGTGACCATCCTAGATCATCAAAAAATGGGAACAAGACCATTTATTCCCAAGTAAAATCAGCTGAATAATGTAAAAACTTCTACCAGTAGACCAAGAATGATTTAAAAAGTTTTACGACCTCCAAATTTCTGTCAACTACATGTAGATGCCCAATATTCCTACGATAATCATCACCTACTGCTAGCATACCACTAACAGAAAACACATAAGTAGTCAACTAACCATGGAAGCATTCCCTTGCTTGTCCTGCCATAAGAATAACATCACCACTTCGAACAAACATTGCAAGAGGTGGAACCTCCCTAGACTTTCCCCCTATAAGGAAAATGCCTTTACAGCCCAAGCTACAGAGAAAAAAGAACAATTTTCAGCCCTTAGTAATGTTTCCTACATATCAGAGTTTGAACTTAATTCAAGTAGAAAGAGCTGTAAAAAATCAGCACATACCTCATGCTAACAATAGGCTTACTCCAATCCTTCTCCATGTCATCAAGGTGGCCACCAAGTGTGTCACCTTAAAGGAGTAGAGAAAACTAGAGTTAGCAAATAAGAAGTCAACTGTAATGGCTCCTTTTCATATACACTCAGTATAGGTATAGATTCATATGCTTAAGACCTAGAGGACAAATATTTGAGAACGGGTACCTAGACCAAAGTAATTGACAAGTGCTGCTTCTGCCTGGAACACTTCACCTAATGGCAGGGTAGGTGCTGCCATTCTTTCAGCCAACAGGCAAAGTGCATCAGGCATCTTGTTGTGAGGCAGAGAAATATTATAGCTCCGCTGAGCAAATGCCAGGAAAAAAAAATCAGAACAGATACTAATCAAGGAAATAAAAAACTATGAAAACAAGTCCAAGGTTAAATAAAATCAAGCACATAAAAAGAGAACAAAATATACTGTACGGCAGAAGGAAGGAATGATGAGTGTACAATTGCTAAAAAGTCTCATCAGCAGGAATAGACACAAGAAACTAATGTTAGTGCACAATGAACAAATTATTCAAAGACAACATATTGTCAGTGCTTAGCTAAAATAACAATAAAATTTGTGAACTTAGATAAGGTCATGAAACAAGTTGAGAAGGAAGGAATGTACAATTCCTATTTCATTGGTATCAGTGAGTTTTAACAGCAAGTGAAGAAACAAATGGTACCATAATAAGAATCACATGATGGTATTCAAAGCCTGCATAACTAGTTGGTTCACATATAAAATAAGCCCAACTCCTATGAATACTTTAAAAAGGGTGTTATGATGCACAAATGAGAAATATTGAATATCCTCACATCACTAGGACTGTATGCAAATGGGCAACAAGCCATCTAATGAACCTTTGAACAATATACTGCACTTTATGAGGAGAAATTCAGCAAGACCTTCGACCAGTCAAACTGCATGCCAAGGGTGCTCCACCGTAACTTACGAAGCAAAGCAGAGGCTGGCACTGATTTGCATGTACCTCCTTTGGATAATGCACCTGATTGATCAGAAAAATTCCATGTGGGAACATTTATGTCGTTCTCGATGATTTCCACCTCAGAATTATTGGTCCCACAGTACTGCTCCTCTTGAATCAAAACTTTATTATCCTTGGCAGCAGCAAATAAGTCCTGTAGAGGCCCATAAATTGCATTGTGGTTGGTCCTGTTAGGAGGTTGAGGAAAGCTTGTTAAACTCTCCTTTATCCATCGGCATTGCTCCTCAACGGGTAATGCTCCAGGAATGAAATAAAACCCTGCAACAATCAGCACAAAAGCTTCAATGTCCCGCATGCTAACAACAGAAGATTAATCGAGAATTAATGTCATCAACTGACTATGCCTCAACACATAACAAAGTTGCAGCCTGCTATAGTCGTCTATAACCATTCACTTTATTCAAGACCAAATCATTCCATTGCTACTTTGACTGTAAATAAATTTCCTTCAAGAAAAATATGAGCGGTAAAACTAAAGGTTCATCAACGTTCACAACTATCCTATACTTAACATACAAGTCAGGACTAAAAAGGCAGTGAAAAAACGTATTGGGACAATAGTTGTTCAATAAGTACATCTTTAAGTTATAGTTCACCTGTCAATTCTATGCATGTAAATTATGGAGGGTATGCTGAGAAATTGGGTGTTCAAGTATTAGTTTCCTATCTCAATGAGCTTTACAAATTACATCTTGTTTGGATGGTTGTTACCCATTATATTGTATTGTTAGTTTAAATAATGTTTGTTTTGATTGTTACTTAAATTCTATTGTATCGTATCATTTAAATCCATCGTTAGGTAACAACGAAAAGACCCAATTTATGTAACAACCGATTCAGTGTGATCGCGTCGTCACCTTAATATTTTCTTCTCATTTTGTCTTTATTGATTATTTAATAATTATATTTCATCTTTTAACCTACTTTTCTTGTAGGTTTATTATTCAAATTATGAATGTGTGACATTATGTAACGACAGAGAACGATACAATCTATCCAAACATCATATTCATTAAAACAATACAATACAACCATCCAAACAACTGTCAAAGGTCAGATCTTTTTGATAAAAAGACCTTGAATTGTTTACTGATCAAATAGTTTCCAAGTTGAAATAGAAATTCTTGATACACAAGTCAAGTCGAATGGAAATTGTGCAATAATAACATGATAAGCATACCGGGATGAGTTTCCAAGCAGAAGATAGGAGTATGGAGATCGCATTGAATTGGGAAAATGCCTGAGGGAAGTTCACTATTTCTATGGTAAGACTCTGAAATTGACTTGAAATCAATAACGTCGGACAAATCTACTGGTCTGGGTTGCTTTTTCCTGAGTTGAACAACAACAAGAAGAACAGATTAGTGTGCCAATTGCCATTAACGTAAAAGAGATGGAAGTATTCTATAAGAAACTTACTTTCGGGTATTGTCGTAATACAGCTTGTATTTCTTTTCAGCCTTCCTGAAAGCGGTTCGCTCTGCATCTTCGGCGGAACCGTACATCTTCTTCTACCCCTAAAAACAGATAAATCTTTCAATTAGGGTTCACGCTATAGGTAATCGCCTTCGATCACAAAATTTAACTTCAAGCTATCAATCAACTTTTCAGGTTTAGGCCTGTTTGTTTTCATTACCATCATCTCAATAATTAACATTTGTTATATATATAATTTTTTGAACGGAAAATGGCCTAAAATACCCCCTTAAAATTGGTACAAAATTACTTTCTTCTACTTTTAGAGCATAAAATGCACTTGACGTCAACCTTTTAGCTCTATTTTATCCTTATCTTTATCAGCCCAAATTCATTAATAACGTGTCACTATTTTATTGGCTACCCAAATAATTAATTTAACTACTTAAAAAACCAATATACCTACCCAAAAAAGCCCAACCCATTTTTACCCAATATTACCAAGATCATTTGACCCAATATTCATCCCCAAACCTTTAACCTAAAATAAAATTACGCTCATCATCTTCATCCGAATCTCCTCTCTTCTTCCTCAATCAAAGCTCACCAGAACTCTAACTTTCTTGCCAAATCTCCTCTCTTCTTCATCTATCAAAGCTCACCAGAACCCAAGTAAGACTTTCTGTTTCTTCTGGCCAACAAACTGAAGTTGCTACTCTTCGTCAATTTCTTCTCCTCAGCAATGTCGACATCTTCTTCTGTTTCATCTTCTCAACAACTACAGTCCCATACATGTAAGTGTGGATTGCGTGCAAAATGTTTTACTGCTACGATCATTGAAAATGGTGGACGTTGATTTTACAAATGTCGTCGCCTTGGATCAAACTCTTGTGGTTATTGAAATTGGTTCGATGAAAAATCCCACCTCATGTGTCAATGATGATTCATAATAAAAAAAGTTGAATTGGATTCAATTCGCAAGGAAAAAAACAATTTGAAGAAAATTGTGGAGGATATGGGTGGCGCTGAAATTTCTGATTTGAAAGATATGTTGCAACTAGTAAAAGTTCAAATTTGGAGTTTAAGGATGGTAATAAAAGTGCAAATTTGAAGAAAGTGGACAACTTGGATGATAAAGTTTCGTAGTTGGAGTTGAAAGTGTCTCGCTTGATAAGCTTGCTTGTAGTTTCTTGGGCTGTTATTGTTGGGTTTGTAGCTGCCAAAATGATGTAGTATGGTCTGTGTTACATTAGTATTATTAATTGGTTAGGTATTATGCAGTAATTTTTTGCAGAAGTGTTATTTTGGTGTTATGGTGTTATGTAATGAACAATCTTTTTTGCAGAATTTTATGTTATTTGTTAGCCTAAAAATGCTGTATTAAAAGTTTGAACAAGATATGTAGAATATTTTGCGTTAAATTATACCAATACTTCAGCTCATTACTTTAGAATCACAACTAAAAATTTACTGCTCTTCTTTTTCTTCCTCCGCATCTTTATTTTAACAGTTAAAAAAGTTGTTTCTCATTTTTGAATGTTTTGACTGATAAATAAATATGAAAAGATTCTTTAGCACACACCTTGTTTAGTTGGTATCTTGGTTGACCGAGGATTCGATGGTGTATCTCATGTATCTGTTAGCAATGTTGATTTCAAAGTAACCATCCTGTTCTTCGGGGGACATGATGATTGCGAAGCACTTACTTATGATATGCATATGGCAGAGTACCCTGGCATTAACTTACTCGTGGTTCGTTTCCTTGTGGACCCTGAGGTTGCTAGAGGGAGTGTCACGTTAGATATGGACCAAACTTATAGCACCGAGGCTCAATCCAAGGATGAAGAGTTGCTTACCAACTTAAAACACAAACTTTCTAAGAACAACTCGATCAAATATGAAGAGAAGCTAGTAAAGGACGCTGCAGGGACTACATAATTAATTCGTACATATAACTGATGTAATCTGTTTCTTGTGGGAAGAATATCTGAGGGTGAAGTAGCAGCAACATTGGATAAAAAGAGTGATTGTCCAGAATTAACACCTTTTGACTATTCTTTTAACAACTACACTCCACTCTTTTCATTTTTTATGAAGTCAATCTTCAAAATTAATTCATTTAAGGGTCTTGAACTATTAACATAAGAGATGTAATCACCTTGTTACAAAAACTAAAAACAAACAAACAAAACAAAATGTGCAATCATTGTACTGTTTTATTTTCCTGTTAAAGAAAGAATTAACACAAAAATCCACTCTGTTCCCACAACTTTGGTCACAAAAGAGTATGTAACTTTCTGATGCCATCAGTACGGCCACATTCATATCACCAGTATCTTTTTCTCTATGGAACAACTTAGTGGTAAGTTGAGCACCTTGCCAAAAGGAAGATTCAACATGTGAAGAAACACACTGACGACTAAATATGTAGAGGATGACAGAATATAAGATGAAAAATTTCACAGTATCCATGTGAAGGTTCCATAGATGCATCCCAAATTATTAGCATTCTAGCAAGTACAAATTCAAAACACCAATATTAAAATGCTTGTCACTCGGGAAAAAAAGGACAATACATATCAATGTTTAGGATATATGCAATGTCAATTTAGCAGTGACCTTGTATCTCTATCTGGAGTTTAAATTTGATCTAGAATAAAAACTAGAATACATACATGGACGAATGTTGGGTTACAAATGGGTGGGCCTTTTTGGGTGGATATATGAATTTTTTAATTAGTTAAATTAATTAATAGGGTAGCCAATAAAATAGTGACACATCATTAATGAATTTGGGCTGTTAAAGATATGGGCAAAATAGAGCCAAAAGGTTGATGTCAAGGGCATTTTAGGTTTGAAAGGTAGAAGAAGGGTAATTTTGTACCAATTTGCATAGTTGAGGGGTATTTTAGGCCCTTTTCCATTTTTTAAATATATAAACACAATATATATTAAATATTACATTAAGAAAATATTTAAAAAATCATCATTTTTTAAAATGTTAAGATATTTGAATTTATAAATAAATATTTTAAGTTTGATAAAAATAAAATGAAACTACATATATAAATTACTATAATAAAAATAATTATTAGAAAAAAATGTAGTCATCATTTTTTTGTTAAAAATTCAACATAAGTTAAGCATCACATAATCAACATGAATAATCACACTATTACAACACTCAATTCTATCACAATTAGTATTCCTCCTATTTTTTTTAAAGCTGATTTGGACTCGAGGCCCTTTATTCCTTCAAACCATTGGGCTCATACACTACCAAACAACAAAAGAAAACCTATTCGCCCCAAAAGTGACCAAACCAGGATAAAACAAGACCCTAAGAAATAGGGTTTCCTAAGTGAGTCTTCAACTTCTTCTTTCCCTAACCCTTTCGCCTCTCTGAAGATGCTCCACCTTGTGACCCCTAACAGTGGTCTTCGCCTCCTCCTCCTATGGATGATCAACATACTATATCGCTAGTCTTCTCTTATACTATCAAGATCATCTTTCAAAGGTACTTTTCCATTTTCTTCTCAGATATTTTTTTTTCTTTTTATTTCTCTATTGATTTATCTCATCTTGTAGGTGTACTACCCAGTTTGGATGTATAAGCTCTTGCTGAGCTCAGAAAAGAGTATGAACCCTGCATTCCAGCTTTGAAGATCCTTGTAAGTAATTACTTTCAGCCATGCCTTGTGTGTCCGCTGATGTTTTAACCTCCTTCTTCCTGTAGTTGAAGCAAAAGAGGAGAAAACCAAGTTGCTCCCAAGCTTTCTCTTGATCTCCTAGATGGATGCAAATTAAGAATGCAGATCTGATTCCTCAACTCTCATGTTTTGCTTGTGCATGCATAAATTTTTGCTGAATGTCGTAGCTTCGGATAAATAGTTTCCTTACAATTTTTTTGCTCCTGATATAGATATTACCTAACTTGTAAACATAGTTGTGGAATTCTTTGGCGTTTGTTCTGTATCCAAGCATGTTGGTCATTGTTATTAATGCTAATTCTCCTTGTCTTGACTCTTATTAAAGGAATTTATTGCTTGTCAATATTATGGATTCTCCTTTCCCAACTTGACAACTGATTATAGTTCTAAAAATTTTGTTTTCCCTCCATTCCACTGGCTATAGTAGCAATGAAGTTCGCTAAATGATTTGCTTCTCTGGATATATGCTTAATTTAAACATTTACGTGCTTCATGGTCTTTTGAGTACTGTCACTCTCTCAACTATTTCCCATGGTATTTTTCAATTCTTGATTAGCATGTTTCTCAGACTAAGCCAATCTGTCTCAAGGGGATTTGTTGAAATCCATTCCTTAAACAAAATTGCAAAACCTTCCAAATAGCCATTGATTATGCTTTCATATTTGTAGCCACCCCAATGTTTTCTTCTTTTGCATACATTAGATATCCATCACTATTTCTAATAAAAATCCATATGCACTCTATTCTGGATTACCTTTACTAGCACCATCAGTGTTGCATGTGATTCATCTTTCCTCCGATAACTTCCAATTCACTATATGGTAATAGAGAGTAAGTTTATATCTCTACAACATGTCCACAATTTCTTTCCATTGGTATGGAACCTTCTTCAGCTAGGAGAACTTCCCTTCTAATCGACTTATGTATTGTCATCTAAGTCATCCAACACTGATGGTTCATTCTAGGGTGTCAAAAATGAACCCAAACATAGATAACCCGTCCAACCCGCCCAAAATTTTAAGGGTTGGGCTCAAGATAATTTGAATTGGGTTCAATCTCAACCCATTCAAGCCAAACCCATTTTAAGAGAATCCTCAATTGAGCCCAATTCAATCTCCAATTTCAACCCATTTTAAAACTCTTTACTAAGATATGTTCCTATATTAATGGTATGAATTATTATCTATTTAACATCTTTTAGAATTTATCTATCCATTTGTTACTTTTTTTTTAAAAAATCTTGAGCTGAAATTTGAATTGTGATTATAAAAGTTAAATATCACTATGTTAAAATTATTGAGATTAATCGGGTCAAATTGGGCGGGTCAAGACCCAACCCCTTTTTTACCCATTTGAACCAAACCCATTTGAGCCCAAAGTAAACTTGGGGAGGTCGAGACCCAACCCGATTTCTATTTCAATCTATTTTAATATCTCTAATTTCAACCCAACCTGCCCATTTGACACTCCTAGTTCATTCAGTTGAATGATGTTCCTTTCCTTGTCTTCTTGCATTCCTTCTTTCAAATAATTCCCACATTATGATAGATGGGGATTGCCTTCAATATTTGTGTCAACTTGTTTGATGCCTTGTGTTCCCACCATGGGATAATGAGTTGTTGAAGATGCAACCCTTCAATGTTTATACATGTACATGAAGCAAACTGCTTTCATAACCTTTGAGCTATGGAAGCTGTTAGTAAAAGACGTGTGTTTGTTTCCATTTCTCCATGCTCACAACAATAGCATTTTGAAACCACCTTTAGCCTCATCCTTTTAAGATTATCATTAGTAGCAACTCTCTTATTTCATACTCTCCAATGAAAGAAAATTTTAAAAAGATGACCCTTGATCCATTTTTTACCCATTCTTGTTCCATTCTTCTTCCCCTTAAGTTGTTGAAAACTGACTTCACTGTGAACCTCCCTTTGTTGTCTCCTATCCACCAAGCCTTATCTATGCTGTCCACGTTTAGGCTTTATGATTGACCATCTCCTTAGATATGTGATATTTGAGTTTGTTAATATATCCCATATTTCATTTATAATGAAATCTTTAACCTCTAATTTCTCTTCTCTTATCACATCCTCTTCAGTAAAGTACAGAGCTCCTTGTCTAGTCTAGTTGTCAAATCAGAAACTAGAAGTTTTCAGCTTTAAGTTACCACCAAATATCGTGCTCCGCCTCCTGCCTCACATTGGTCATTTTTCTTCAAACATGAGAGACTCCAATTATCCTCATTCCTTTCTTATTTAGAAATTTACAAAAAATTATAATTCCAGTATTAATTCCTTAGTACACCATCTAGTCTTTTCATCAACATCATATCTCTTTCATTGTCACGACCCAGGGGTACACACTAGATGTAACATGGCGTACTTGATCCCGAAGGGATATCATACAAGCCCTTAGCATATCATAGCATAAGATAATAGAAAAGTACGGAAAATTTAAAAACTTTATCCTTACAATCAAAGTCTTTCATAAAAGCAAGCGGAAGTCTTACTACACTTTATCTCAAACCATCTAATACAACTTTGAATACTCTTGGGTCACAACCCATACAATAGTCTCAAAACATGAAAATAAAGACATAAAGGAAATCATGGCTTTGTCCTCGAAGCTATGAGGACTCACCAAATCTTCAACTCCTTGCTCCTTAGAAACCTATCCTCAAGAATGGAACTCAAATCACCGAACCCTACATTTGATGAGAATGTAGGCAAAGTATGCATTAGTACAAAAGTACTAAATATGATGGCTAGCATAACGTCATAAGAGCATAATATCATAAGGGTTAGTCAACATAAGATATAATCCATAAGCATAAGAAATACTTCATGAAACATAAACTATAAGCATAAGAGACAATATCATAGTCATAAGCAAAGTCTCCAACATAAGCATCATATAAGCATTATTCCACCCTTAGTCCTTCATATCATAAGAGAACTAATTCTCAAGTAACCTCAAAGCATACTTGTGCAAGGCATGAATAAGACCCCATAATCCCATCCAAGCTAAGTATCCCTTTCGGTCATCATAAACATAGTCCATATACATAGTCGAGTCTTAGACTTTCATAAGTAGCTTCAAGTCATACTTGTGCAATGTATGAGTAAAACCCCATAATCCCACTCACACTAAGTACTTAGGCCATCATACATACTTACCATCTTTGATCTCATCCTTAACTTACTTCTCATAACCAAGGGAATCTCTCACCTTTATTCAATCATAACATAACAAGGAAGGCAGCTATAGCACAATCCTATATAAACATACATCATATAAGAGAACACTTTCTTAGGCAACCTTAAGCTATACTTGTGCAATGCATGAATAAGACCCCATAATCCTACCCATGCTAAGTACCACTTTTAGGTCCTCATACTCATACTTCTTGATTTGGAAACTAGTCCCTCTCTTTAAGACATTGGAACTCTAGGAAATACTTCTTTAAGCATATCTTAGTCCCTCTTCTTTACTTTTGAACACTATGAAATACTTACTCAAGCATATCTAAGTTCATTATGTTTGAACACTTGGAGACGCTTCTTTAAGCATGTCTTAGTTCATTATTAACTTGGAACACTTTGAGATACTTACTCAAGCATGTCTAAGTTCCACAATAATCTTGTACTAATTGGGAAAATAGCCTTAACCGACATGGGACCACATGAGCTTTCACATGATCCCCTCCGATGTTACCCACATCGAGAAGGGTTGGTCGACTTGCCTAGGGTAGAACCGGTTCGTTAGCTTAGTTGGACCCACTAGATAACTTTCCTACGAGGCACATAGTTATGGGATATGAAGATTCTACTAGGAAACCCAGACTCAACTTGTGAGGGACTCCATCTCATGAGATATACTTTGGGAAACTCATACTTTACGTGTGAGAGTTCCCATCTTGGAAGCCGGACTCAACTACGTAAAAACTTCCATCTCAATTCAATATCCACTCGGTGCTAGGCATACATCCCACAAGATAGATTATTAAGTTCTTACTTAATTCATGACTCTTGGAGGGATATCCTTGACAACCAATCCACGATTCTAGTGATTCTATCACTTTATGCATTTAAACAATCTTAATTCAACATATTAGCTTTACTCTCAAAGCCCTAACAATCATCATTCATGACTACAAGCCTTACTCTCAAAGCTTTACTTCTTACCATCTTCTTTCATACCTAGATTTCAAGGCATTCTAATCACAATCTTCATTTAGGTGGTTCTAGTCATAAATCATCATAAAGGTTCAACTTCAAGCTTTACTAGTCATGATCCATCATATGTACTATAATCTAATTCAATTCATGTATACAAGCTTTCATTCATGAACAATTACTATAGACATCATTAATTTTAGAAGATCATCTCTAAGTCTTAAATTTCACCTTTCATGGCATAAATTCACATAATATCAATTTCATCAATTAGACTAGGGTTAACCATGGAGAATATATAAATTCATCATAATATCATGATTCAATACTAAAGAAATCATAAACAAGTAATATCCACTCTATTGAATTCATACTCAACACTACCCACAATATAGGAAGAAACCCTAGCTAGAATTTGGGGTTGATCTTCACAATTGGGGGAAATCTAGGGGGCTCCATGGATAGAAGAATCCAAGGATGAATAAGCTATCATACATTGATTATAAATCCCTCATAATGCTTGCAACAATGGAGGATTTTTACCTAAATTGCTTCTCTTCTTCTTCTTCTTTGCTTCCTAGAGAGAGAATTTATTTGAGGGAATTGGGTCTCTTTTGTGAATCTAAAATAATGATTTTGGAATAATCTAATTAATGGTCTATTAGCTTTATATAGGTGGTCTAAGTACTAATAAAATGACCCTACTTAATAACTAACTAATTCTAGAATATTCCCTAAGTCCCCAACTTAAAACAACTTGAAGCCAACACTGCCCAACCCACGAGACCCCAACCCACAGGCCGTGCTGGTCAATCGTGGGTGGTGGTCTGGGGGTCTACTTTAGGGGTCTTAACCCACGACCCCTTCCCACAAGGTGTGGATCCACCTACGGGGCGTGAGTCCCATCCGTAGGTGGCCCCTTTTTGGGCAGATTTTAGGGACTGTTTTGGGTCCCCCTCAAGGACCCTTGGTTTGTTCTTGGGGGGTCGTACCTTGACGCCCTAACCATAAAACCTTCACTCTAATTACGGGAAGTCATATTTACAACTCTAACCCCCACGTAAAGCTCTAGAACCCTTACATTAGGCAATAGTTAAGTCTACACATTTCGGAATGTTACATTCTTATATATATATAATAATTCTATCACAATTAGTATTCCTCCTCATTCTTTGTTCATTCCTTATTTAGCACTTCACGAAAAATTATAATTTTAGTATTAATTCCTTAGCACACCTTCGATATAAGTATGAATATTATTAAAATATTAATATCGTAAGAGTTGTGAGTATGCTATTTAATCAATATTATTTATATATGACAATTTTAAAATAAAAAATAATGATTATATATGATCAAATCATATATAAATTTTAGAACACATTAATTATGTCATATTATATAAATATATTTTTGTATATAAAAATATTATCATTCCGAACATAGTATAACTGTCAAATATGTTCATTATATATATGCATGATTTATGAAAATGGCATACTATTGGATGTTGAAGTGTGATATTTACATATGTGCGAGTACAATTACATATAGACATAGCATATATATGCATCATTGATGGTGTGATAAATTTTCTTCTAGACAACCTTTGATAAAAAAAATATATGTTAAATTTTTAATTAATGATCAAACATTAGTATTTCAATTATTTGATAAAAAATATTCTAACAAGTTGTGATAGCAATAATTCTATTATAGAAATATTGTCACGACCCAGGGGTACCCCCTAGATGTAACAAGGCGTACAAGACCCCGAGAGGTCTCATACAAGCTACTTAGCATATCATAACATAAAGTAATAGAAATTACGAGATTTTAAAACATTTCAACACAATCAAAGTCTTTATCAAAATGAAGCAGAAGTCTAATACACTTTGTCTCAAACCATCTAAAACATGAATATCTTTGGGACACAACCCATACAATAGTTCAAAAAATAAAATGAAAGAACATAAGGAAATGGTGGTCAAATCCTTGAATGCTATGAGGACTTACCAATCTTCAAATCTTGCTCTACTATGATCCTAGCCACGACGATGAGAGTCGATATCGGCGGACCCGACATTTTGATAAGAAATGTAGGCAAGAACATGCGTTAGTACAAACATGTACCAAATATGATAGCTTGCATAAACACCAACATAAGCATAAGAGTTAGACAATATAAGTCATAAGCATAATCAATGCACATAAATCATCATAATAAAGGAGGAATACTTCTCAAGATATCTCAATTTATACTTAGTCAAGACTTGGGTCATCCGCCTCTAGTCATACTTACATCATGGAAGGCAACTCAAGCAACAATCCAAGATATTCATTCTTCATAACATAATTCACATTATTCATGCTTACTTTTAAAGACATAGGGATTCGCCTCTTTGTCTAACTACAAAGGCTAATGGGTATTCGCCTCTTGCCTTACTTACTTTAGGATCATGGGTACTCGCCTTCATGACCAGCATCATATGACACGGGTACTCGCCTCCATAACATTCTATAAGGATCATGAGTACTCGCCTCCATGTCCAATCATCATAATAGGAACGTAGGGAGTCGCCACTTGTTCAATTCTAAGGCGTATGGGAAATCACCTCGTATCCTTTTCATATGGAGGTCAAGGGTAGTTGCCTCTAGCCTCATCAATAACTTAGTCTTCTAGTCGAGATTCATTTTAGGTGAGTAATCCTTTCAACCTAGAATCATTCAATATGAGAAGACCTTTCAGAATTATACAATCATACTTAAGCAATTCATGTGGTAACTATCCCTTCCACAACACTTACATCAATTCATAACATAAGATTTACTCTCAAAGAAATTAATATCATAATCATCATATAAGCTTCAATCTCAAGCAATCTATAATGTACCATATCAATCCTATATGAATACATCTAAATCCTTAATTTCCCCTTTCATGGAGTAAAACCCACATACATCAAATTTATCTTAGAATCATGGGTTATCCATGGGTACATGTAAATCCATTTTAAAATCATTTAATCTACTCAATTTAAGCATAAACAATCATAATCCACTCATTTGGTTCAACGTTTATCAATACCCACACTTTTAGAAGAAATCCTAACTAGAATTGGGGAATTTATACTTCTAAATTGGGGAATCTTAAGGGGCTCCATGGATGAAAAACCATCATATCTTGATAACAAAGCCCAAAAATTTTGGAGGATTGAAGACCTGACCTTGATCCTAGCTTCAACTTTCCTTCTTCTTCAACTTTCTAGAGAGAGGATTATTTTGGAGAGAAACTCAATTCTTTTGGCGAGTTTGAGAGAATGACTTAGATGAGTGAATTTAGGGGTTAAAATAGCTTATATAGGTGTCCTTCACTTAGGTAAAATGACCCCACTTTGATTTAATTAAAGCCGGAAAAGACCCATGTGCCCCTAAAACTTAATTGCCATTATGACCCAAGAGACCCCACTGATGAACTGTCCTGCACAGCCGTTGATGGTGGTTAGAAAGTTGAAAATAGGGGCCTTGGATTACGCACCCCAACCACGGACCGTGGTCTGACCAACGGTCTGTTGGTTCGGCCGTGGTTCCTGCCCATGCTCACTATTTTGGGAGGCCAGTCCACGGACCCTCCTATGGTTTGTGGTTCAACCCACGGGCCGTGGTTGTTCCTTTGTGGATGGCTCCCTGCAGTTATGAAAAATGGCAGCTCTTTTCTACATGGAATACGAGGTGTTACATTATCTTCCCCTTGGGAACATTCGTCCTCGAATGAGATTCTAGGCACCTTTTTAAAGGAAAAGACTCAAGACTAGCAGCCCATTATGCATTCAACTCATCAAATGCACATAGTCAAGGAGGAAACATCAACTCCAAGCTAAGCATACTCAATGCATCATAAGGAAGTAGGAACTACATCTAGCAACCCAAGCTACAAGCATGCTCAACACAATCTCATGGAACCTATATGCAATTCATTCTAAAAAAGCATAGCTAAAGCATGTTCAACAATCATCTCATGAAGTCTATAGGAAACTCATACTCAATGCACAACAACATGAGGAAAATAAATCATATAAGTCATTTTCTTTCAAAACTTAAGCTTTTTCATGAACATGCATATTAAGGAAATCATGGAAACACATAAAACACATGAATCCAAACATAGAACAAACCAAGAGGAACTCATTACATCAAGCTAGAGTATGAGTAGAAGGAAAAAGATGAGGATACCGGGACATCATATCGGCCTCAGCCTCCCAAGTAGCACCCTCAACTAAATGATTCCTCCATAACACTTCTACGGAAGCAACTTCTTTGTTCCTCAATTTCTTAACTTGCCGGTCTAGAATCTCAACTGGAACTTCTTCATAAGAAAGGTTCTCTTTCACTCCCAAAACTTCTATGGGGACTATGGATGTTAGATCTCCAACACACTTCTTTAACATAGAGACATGGAAAACCGGATGCACTGATGCCAATTCACTTGGAAATTCAAGTTCATAAGAAAACTTACCAACACGTCTCAAAATTTGATATGGGCCTACAAATCGGGAACTAAGCTTCCCTTTCTTACCAAACCTCATTACACCCTTCATGGGTGAGATTTTTAAGTAAAACACAATCATGCACATCAAATTCAAGCTCTCTCTTTCTAACATTGGCATAAGACTTTTGTTAACTTTGGGCGGTTCTCAACCCCTCTCTTATGAGTCGAACTTTCTCCATAGCCTTATGAACTAGCTAGGGTCCTATCAAGGCAACTTCACCTACCTCAAACCAACCTATAAGGGATCTACACCTCCTACCATAAAGAGCCTCAAATGGAGCTATGCCAATACTTGAGTGATAACTATTATTATAGGCAAATTCAATCAAAGGCAAATGGTCATCCCAATTTCCCTTGAAGTCAATTACACAAGCCTTTAACATATCTTCCAAAGTTTGGATAGTACGCTCCGCTTGCCAATTGGTTTGTGGATGAAAAGCCGTGCTAAGCTTACTTTAGTGCCAAGACCCTTTTGGAAAGATTTTCAAAACTGAGAAGTAAACGGAGTACCTCTATCGGAGATAATGGACAAGGGCACACCGTGCAACCTCACCATTTCCCTCATATACAACTTAGCATAATCTTCCACCGAATAAGAAACCTTGATGGGAATGAAATGGGTCAACGTCATCATTCGGTCTACTATAACCCAAATCAAATCATATTGTCGCCGAGTACATGGCAACCCTACTATGTAGTCCATATTCAAATCTTCCCACTTCTAAGTAGGAATGCTAATTTCTTGGGATAAACCTCCCAATTTCTGATGCTCAACCTTCACTTGTGTAACGACCCTAAAAATGAACCAGTGAAACTAAAGCCTAATGTGTGTGCATTTGTGTTCGTCATGAGTTTGGATGTGGTTTAATGTTATCCCGAGCCATAGTTGAGGTGTTTAGCGGTTAGACGTCAAGGTACGACTCCCCAAGGACCACCCTAAGGGTCCTTTAGGAGAACCCTATGTCTAAACCCCAAGACCCGAAGAAAACCATCAAGTTGGCCAAAACTTGGTGACCTACAGATGGGGTTCACGCTCTGTAGGTCCATCCACGCCTCATGGATGGCCCCGTAGGTCCATCCACGCCTCGTGGATGGCCTCTATAGGTCAAGGGGCCTAAAACCAACTTGCAGCCCCAGAACACGGACCAGCAGCACGGTCCGTGAGTCCAGGGCGTGAATGGGCACTGTTTTTCTGGTGCAGTCTCGGCCAAGCTACAATTCACCCCAAGTCCCAATTAGTATGTGGACGGTTATTTTAAGTGTTTTAAGGTATTTTAAGAGTATTAAAACATTAAAAAGATATTTTAGATTTCATTATTCATTTTTACCCAAATCAAAACCCTCCCTCTTAAAATATCTTCTCTCTAGAACTCCATTGAAGACCAAGAGAAGAAGAAGGCTCATGGCTTGAAGAGGAAGGCTAAATGAGTAGATTTTTGTGGGTTTCTTCAACCTAAGGTATGGTGATCCTTCATCTAGGGTTATCTTTCACCCTAGAGTCAATTTCAAAGAAGTTTCAAGGTTTTCAAGTTTCACAAAAACCCTAAGTTTCACTCAATCTCATGGGTTCTTGCATCAAATGTTTTCAAATGATAAATTATGATTATATTGATGTTTAATTGACAATTTAAAATGAAAATACTCTATGAACCTATGATTTCTCTCAATTCCTAAATTGTACCTTATGAAGGGGGTTTGTTGATCATGAATGAATGTTGATGGATCATGCCTAGATTGATTTAGATTATTGAATTATATCATCATCTACGCCTAATTATGGTGAATTATTGGTGAATTGAGGATTTGTGATCATATCCTTGAAAGGGCAAGTTTGACCTAATTTCATGTTAAAGTAGAATTGTGCTTGAATTGTTGATCCACTTGAAAGGTGGAGGTGTTTACTTACTATCTACATTGTGATCATGGCCTTGAAGGCATAGTGTGAAGAATTGAAGCATTATCATGATGTTGTATATATGAATGTGATGTGAAGGATATACATGTGATTTCAATGATAGAATGATGATCTTGTATAAAAGGTAAATGTGTTATGATTGAAAGCATATTCTGACTAAACACTCATGAATGTTGATGATGGAATGTGAAGGGTTTCTATAATGCAATTATGTATGTTGGATTGGTAGACTTAGGTGCCCTCTTCTTGATAAATGAAAGCTATGTTAAATGTGATCTCTTGAATCGATAGGCTATGACATTCCTTTCATATATGATTAATGAATGTGTCTTGACTTGATGGATATGAATCGATAGGCTTGAGGCATTCCTTTCATAAATGATCTAATGTAATGAAGTCTCTAGAATCGATAGGCTAGTTACATTCCTTTCTTAATGAATCGATATGCTAGTGGCATTCCTTTCATGAGATGCAAAACTATGCTCAACAAAGTACATGCTTACAAATTCTCACTAAGATGTAAAACTATGCTCAACAAGTGTATTCAAGTGTCTTCACACCAAGAACGATTCCGTGTTCACACAAAGCCAATCAAGGAATAAACTTTAGGAATCAATACAAATTCTCACACTCCCAAATAGAAAAACATGCATGTTTCTACCCATATGCTTGCTTATATTCCAGCCGATTAATAAATTTGCTCTTGCAAGATCACAAAGATTTTTCAAGGCTTATAACGAGGCTAAAAGGCATGGTGTGATAATTTAGGTTTATAGTGACTCCACATTCTTGAAGCATTTCGACGACTTCACCTCTTATACTTCTCTTTCCTCATTTTGAACACGAAACTCATCCACATTCTTGTCAAAACACTTTATTTCTTGCTCAGCTCATGAGAGATCCCTTTTACTCAACTATTCAACTTGAAAAACCTTTTCATTATTCGATATAACAAGACTTTTTCATTTCTTTTCTTTTTTTTCTCTGTTTTTTTTTTTAATTTAGAGGGGTTCCATCTATTTTGCCACATTGATACAAGAATGAGTTTCACAAGTATTTTACCTGGATTCGTTCTTCTTACCTTACTAGACCCCAAACTTAGGCTTTTGGCCTGAGTTGGCTATTCGCACAAATCAATGCTTCAAGAAAGCTTTGGGTGAGAAAGGAAGGTTCTATTTCAGAATTGGTTAAGACTTAGAGGCTCATTTCATTTTCAAAGAAGAGAGTTAGTCTCAAAGGGACAAGCTTGGTGTACACTCTAACAAGGTGGCCACAACAAAGGTTTAATGAGTAGACCCACTCTAAAAAATAGTGCCTAAGGTCATTTGTCGCATTCACAATTATCAAACAATCGGACTAATAAGCAAGTTCCAGGTATCCAAAATGCACGAATTTCAAGTATAACTTACCACACATAGCACTCAAACATAATTTCGTACACAATTTTACAAATCTAGCTCACGTGGAATGATCATTGCAAGTCTCACAAGCGATACTCAACTAGTCATAATAAAATGGTGAGTGTACATGTAAGAATTATGCCACTCAAATTACCGCATTAAACTTACACAAGCACACTTCTCATCAGAATCACTACTCAAGTTTATCGATATTGATCACAATCAACACTCAAATAATTAAAATAAGCATGCAAGCATTGCAATGTCAATGAACAATCAACAACTAAATTTGGAACAAATTAGAAAGGGAGAGATGGATCACAACCAAAATAAAATATTTTACTAATAAACAAAACAAAGAAGTTAATACTACATCATCCTTAAATTTAAATACAACCCAAATGTCTCAAAACAAACAGAAACTGAATTACAAGCAAATAGGAACAATTAGCAAAGCGCACCAAAAGAAATAAGAAGTGTTCTCAATGCTAAGAAAGATAACAAAAAATCAAAAGGGAGAGCGAGTAGAAGGATCCCCTTGTCAGGCTAGGTATGGGGAGAACTCTAGCTCGTTGGAGCAGCCTTAACTGGGCATCAGTGCTTGGTGCATCACTTGAGTAACAGGCACTGGAGGATGAGTCCCATTCAGTTTAACTGAGGAAGTGTCTTAGAGAGAGTTCTCCATGGCAAATTATATGAGATTGTCCTCCAAATCATCCAAGTTAGCATATGTTTCAGCCTCTTCTATTGTGTCAATCCTATCAAGATCCTCCTCATCAGTCTCTAGAGCATAAAAATCACCATCCTCATCAACCTGGGTTGGGTCAGCTAGTGGCCCAACAACACTTAACATTAGGTAAGGGTACATCACCAAAAATCATGGATATATTTGTGGACATGAGCTAATCCATACCTCTCCTAAGAAATATTAACCTTTTAGGCTGTCACAACCTCAGAACTACACTCAACTTTCCATGCTCCTCAACCCGAGCGACAAGGGTATAAGTCTGAACCCATAATTAGTCAAAAAGTACGTTGTTTTTCCATATCCACCTCTATGGGTGCAAGGGCAACGTCAATGGTTGCGGAGATCATCATAGGAACAACTTTATCATGTCTAGAGGCTCTCATATCCACCGAATGGGCAAGATCACACATCCGATAAAACATGGCCTGTGTCAATGGGAGTCAGGATGTTGTCAGAGGTGTAGTAGAAGTAGAAGTCATAGAAGTATCTGTAGGCTCAACTGTAGGAGCAAGAGGTGTAGGGTCAATCAGCAGAGACTCTATGTCGACCATAGGAGTAGAATCTACAAGTGCCGATTTACTCCTCGCCTTAAGATCTCTCAAATAATTAGCCTCAATCATGGTAATACCATTGGAAGAAGTCGGGATGACTCGAACAACAGTTGCCGCCACAAATAAGATCTCGGCCTTCTGACACAGTTTGGTGATCAACATATGAAATGGAACTGAAGTGTGGTGCTGTGTCACGACCTAAAAATGGATGTGATGACACTTGTCTATTCCTTTCAAGGAAAGTCAGCCTCAACCTAAAAAAAGGAAAGAAATGAGGAAATATAAAACAAGAACAAGACAAAGGCATAAAACTTATTCATTCTAAACAATACCCCAAAACATGGTTGTCATGTGTACAAGCTACTAATGAATATACAAAATTTGAGAGATAATTACAAATCTTAGTCTTTGTTTCTCAAGTAGAACAAAGCTTAATGAAAAAGGAAAGGTGGGCCCGACAGGATCACAAGTATCTACCTCTCAAGTCCTTCAACGAGCCTTGACAGTCAGGAGAAGAAGAATGAGATCACACCAGTTCGGGCTCGGAAACAACACAAATGTAGAAACAAGGGGTGAGTACCAAAAACACGGTACCTAGCAAACAACCTAAAAAACAAGCCATTTAGCTAGAAAATGAATTCCTTTTACACTACAATCAAACCTTTTCAAACTACAACCTGCACAGAAATCAGCCTAACCTAACAACTCTACAATACACGACTTACAAGGCCCAATATCCACTACTCAATAGTCATAATCAATAATCGAACAAATCAATTCAAACTCAAGATCAAGTAGTTCAATCAGACATAACAATTACGTCAATCTCAAGTAACAAGCAAGTCACACAAAAGCATCAAATGATTCAAATTACAATAATCAATCTCTTGCCGGAACCATTTCCCATCGTCTTTATATCAAATCACTAGCCAAAACCATTTCCCATCGGCTTTATATCAAATCACTAATCAGAACCATTTCCCATTAGCTTTATAAACACTTGCCGAAAATGACCTCGGCACCACAACACTCACTGACAAAGGCCTCGATATGATAACACTTTTTAGCAAAGACTTAGACATCATAAAACATTTTGGTAAAGACCTCGGTATCATAACACTTGCCGAAAAAGACCTCGACATCATAACACTAGCTGATAAAGACCTTGTCATCATAAATCATCAAATGTCTCATCACGGTGTTCAAAATCAATGCATACAAGTAATATCACGCCACACAAAAGAGACAACAATTCATACAATTCAAGTCCACATTCATGCTTTCAAGCATTTCATCATTCAATCATAAGGGCCACAATAAGACAATTCACATCATCATGTTCACCACATTGACCTTTTCATTTCCATCCCTTTTTATTCATTTAGATGTATCAAGTAGACAATTTAAACCCTTCACCTCATCTCCATTACTACCAACACACAAGTAATGAAGAAAGTACAAATTCTACTAGAATATGAGGTTTATAAGGTCACTTGCCTCTAATCAATCAACAGTTACTCCAAGAATTGGGCCTTCTCCTTCCGAATCACTTCCAAAGCCACAAATATATGATAATAATGTATTCACAATCACTTATCCGAAACAAGAATTCCCTCATTAAATATATAGAAAAATAGGTCAATCAACTCAAAGCCCAATTTCAAAATGAAGGTTTAAATACGAAAAACAATACTTGAAAACATTGCTCAAGGCTTTCAGAACTCATTAGAGAAAACCATTTCAAAAAAGGGATCAAAACCACTTCAAAATCACCATTTTACTAATTTCTTGGGTTCTTGAAGTAAACCCCAAATTTCTCATTTCTAAAGCTTGATTTTGAACATATAAATCCATAAATAACAATGGGAAATTTAAGACTTAGAGTTAAGAATCGTTACCCAAAATATTTCCCTAAAAAATCTGGTCCAAATCGCCACCCCAAAGCTCCAAAACTCAAAAATGGAGAAATAGGGCTTAAACCCCGAAATGGTTGGCCAAAAGCCTCTCTGATGTCGCAAAAATGACTAGGGGTTTGCTAAAAATGAGGGTTTCACAAAAGCGAAGCCTTATTCGCCAGAGTGAAGGTCGTTTAAGCGATAGGACCTTCTCAAAAGCAAGGACTCCTACATAACAAAACACAACAAAAATTCAAAACATCGAAAGGACCCTTGGGATTTGTTTAAAACCCCGTACACACAAACCACATATGAAAATAAATTATACTCGCATGTTCCAGACTAAGTAAAATCATCAAAACACAAATCTGAGGTCTCCTTGACCTAATATTTGTGAAAACGACAAGAAACTAACTCACAACTAAAAAGGCTAAAACAAGCTCGAGACCTCTAAAAAATCAACCAAGACCTCACCAAGGCCTAAACTCATCCCCCGAATCCAATGGAACTCCCAATATTCAAATCTGAGCATCTTGACCCCGAACGATGACCAAAGTCAACCCAAAGGCACAAATTCCACAATTTCACAACTTAGGACCTTAAATCTTTAAAAAGACTCGAAATTAGAAATTGACAACTCTCACTTATCAGACTTCATATTCTGGGACTGATAGAATTGACAAAATTCTATTATGACGTTTGAAATTCCAAAAGACACCAAAAACCACTTTCTTAACAACTTAACCTTTCAAACTCAACACTTAACAAAGTTCTCTACTTTAAATCAAAGTTCAAAACCAGTTTTTCAAAACTCAATCATAGAAGACTCGGGGTCAATCATAAGAGGGAAAAATGGTAAATTTATAAAACTTTCCAAAAATGATTGACCGGGCCATTACATGTTGTCTAGCCCATAGTAGAATCTCTAGGACAACAATAAAGCCTAGATTCAAATGCTCTCAGTCAATGATGCACCCCAACAAAGCAATCTTTGGGTGTCATCATTTTGTAAAGGCATCAAGGTACTACTAATGAATCTGAACTAATATCGGGCGATGATATTGATATCCTTCTTCTCAATCTCCACCCTATCCTCAATCTACGAGGTGTGGCATCAGACAAAAGTGGGGTCATCCACCCCTTTAAACTATCAAGTGATTGCAGAAGCTTGTCTACCAAAACATCATGGTGTAATATATCACAGTCAAGTGCATTATTTATCTCATCTATCCCGCATTGGACTATCTTTCCTTGGACTTCAACTACGGTGATTGGCTTAGGAGTCACCCCATTTTTCTTCTTTGGAATCAGTCAGGCATATGCTTTGTAGAACTCTTTTATCCATGTTGGCATATAAGGAGCTCGAACCTGAGTAAGCCTTTCAAACCCATGAAGTACGATAGTTCGCCACATCTCTGGTATCTATCAACTACCTCTTCAGTAGATAACCTCTTCTCCTCTGGGATAGTATGCAACCTGGTAGATTTTAACTAATTTATAGCACAAGGTGTGACTACCAAGATTAGCTGCGGTACTATATGAGCAAGAGGGTCATACAACGCTTTAGAGTGCATCTCAGTATGTTTCCTCTTAGGAGATTATGCCTCAGAGATTGGCATGTGGAACGAAGTAGTGGAATTTGCAACTTGTTCAATTTCCTCCTCAGCGTTAGTCCAAGAGATATCGACTAAGTCAAATTTGGAAGTCACCTCCTTGACTGGAGGTTCACCAACTTTCCTTTTTCCTTTTGCACTCACATGCTCAGACTTATGTTGAGTAGACTGTGGACATTCACCAAGTTTGGAAAGCACTATCCCTGTTGGCCTTCTTCAGTGTAGAGGAGCATCTGGTGAAGCTTCCATTCTTATAGGTATCTTGGGACGAGCTATTCCTTATTACATAACATAAACAACACAAATTGGTGAAAGGTTAGTGAAAAAAATGAAAATTGAAGCTTAAACAAAACATGGCCTGATGCTCACCAAAGTGGGTTGTTGATGAGTCCACAAATTGGACTCATTTAGGCCTATATTTTGATAGAATTAGTGTCCTCAAATGCATATTTGTCTCAATATCTGATGAAAACCCTTAAGTTTTAGGTATTTGGAGTTTGAGGCAAAGCATGGACACTACTTGGCAAAGAAGGAACAAGGCGGCTCAAAAGAACAAAGAAATGAAGGCCTGAAGATTGCTGAGCCCAGTTGGCGAGTTGCCGATCTACCTAGAGATCGCCTTTTGTTCCAGTGTGCTGAGCCCTAAAGGGAAGATCAAGTTGGAGATGAAATGGAGCAGTCGGCATGTCGCCGAGTAGTTCCACAATGTAGTACTATATCGCCCAATGACTCGAAGCGCGAAGATGCTGAAGGCTAAAGCAAAAAGGCGACCAAAAGGTAGATCGCCGAGTGTATTGGCGATCCAGACTAATTGCGCCGAGTGATCCATTGCAACACAAATTTTCAAACACTATAAATACTTGCTTAAATTGTTAACTTAATATCAAGTCATAGATAATTATTATTCAGACTTAGAATATTTTCAGTTCTAAGTTTTAGAGAGATTTGGAGACTTTGTTCTAAGACCTTGAAGATTTAAAGGGTTTCAACTCCAAGAAATTGGACGTGGGTCTCTAAGATTCTTCACTCTTGACGTGTTTGAAGACTTAATTCTTCATACCCAGTTGATGGAAACTGATATTGGTACTGATTTTTTACCTCTTTTACATGTTTAGCTAAAACCCCAATTCTTGGTGTGTGATTTTGTGAATATGGGTTAGATTATCTATTGGGTCTTTCTTGTTGATGGTTTCTTTGTTGTTTAAATGTGATTTTATTTAGTAGTTGTGTATGAACTTAATGGGATTGTAGTTGTAAATATGATTTCATCTTAGTGTTTTTGGCTTGCTCGAGAGAGAGGTCATAAAACTAAGACTACTAAATTGATAGCCGGTGGTATTGGGTCAACATGGGTTCAGCTCGACAGAGTGAATCCTAGTCCTTTTCCCACATATTCAGCTCGAGAGAGTGAATGAGCTAAGGTGGAGGCTGTGCTTAATGCGACAACTCGATGTTCGAGAGAAATCGAGTTGATTCGGGCTAAGTTGCTCGAGAGAGAATTTACCCCCACTATAGTCTAGCCTAGTCACAAATGTTCAACAGTCTACCATCAAAAGCATGTACCCGATAGTCTAGTTTATCCCGTATTCCTATCACATCCCAAGAATCCCGTCTCCATATCTCGTTTCCTTATATTTTTGCTATTTTTATTTGTTAATTAATACAAACCCCCATTGATAATTGACGCTTGTGTCACCCCTTAGATTTAGTATGTTTGTATTCAATAATATTTATAGCTATGACTGATTAGAACTAAATTTTATAATTCTATTAATTCTCGAAACCACTCCTTGGGGGAACGATCCCAACCCTAGGTTGGGTTATATCACTACATGCGATCGTTGGCACTTGAACCGAAGTAGTGTCCTTATACGTGAAGTCAGTCGGTGACTCACCAAAAGGGTTCAACGAGCAACGAAGACCTCACCAAAGTATTCAAAGGTGACTCACAAGTTCTCAAGTCAAAATGGCGAGATGAATTACTTTTTAACGAGTCGTCGAAGACATTCGGTGAACTACAAGTAGCTCGCTAAAAGTAAATGGGGCGACTAATAAGATTTCACACAAGTAGGCGAGTTAGGGGACTCATTAGCGATATGGCGAACATCTTGGCCAGCTCGACAGAGCTCGCCGAACAGGTAATTTACACCCCCATCCCAAATTTCACAAATTTCCATCGAGAATTTAACAACGATAAATTAGGCACATTTATACAGAAATCTCAAGCTACCCACAATTATTCAAACACCTCAAGTAATCATAATTTCCCCTAAATCAAACAAGAAACAACAAAACGATGATTTGCCCTGACTAATGATGTCCCCCAATCTATCATTGGACCAAATCATGTCATTTCATTGAATCCAGGCTACTCAAATTTCACCCAATCAACAAGCATGCTAGACGCAACAATATGCACCAATCAATTGAAACAAATCATCACCCAACACCCACAATAATCAAGTCCACAAGCAACAATTTAGCAGAACAAAATTTAAGGCTATCTATGAATACAATATCACTATAATAATTCCAATTCAAAGCATAAATCAATACAAATACGAGGCCACAATCAATTCATTCTCATGATCACACAAATTTTTAAAAAAATGGGGCAAAAGTAAACAAGAAAATCAACCCCCAATTAATATAGATGAAATCAATTGAGACAAATGGTGAAACACAATTGAATTTTCATAAAAACAAGATCAAAATTGCAATCGTGGTGATGAAATTGAATGAGAATGAACAGAAAGGTAGGAATAAGAAAAGTTCAAAAGTATGAAAAGTTGGTATTTAAACGGTTAAAAGAACCTTGGTCCTTCTACAGACGGGCATTTCTCTGAGGCGTGACTGACGCCACCGACCAATTCAGTGCTTATTGAGGTGCTAAATCTCGCAAAAAAATCTCTAGGTGACAGACAAATTTGGGCATCGACTCGGCGATCTCGGTTAGACTTGCCAACTCATGTTGGCAACTCACAATGTTTTGATATCCTTGTCCAATTTTCTGCTATGACTGACAACGTTTGGTTTCAAAAAGTATAGTTGAGACAGGCTCACTAAATAAGTTCAACAACTCGCCAACATAAGTTTTTCTCGCCAACATTTACTACAACTCCATGCAGGTTTTTGGATAAAAAAAGTGAACCAAGACTATAATGACCAGAGGGTCATTTTTAGAAATTTTCATAAAATTACCATTTTACTCATTTTGATATTGATCCGAAGTTATTTTTGATTGAATTTTGAAATTGGTTTTGAGCTTTGAGTAAAAAGTGATGAATTATGAAAGTTTTTTTTTTTAATTCAAAGGATAAAGTTTCTAAAAAGTCGATTTTGGTATCTTTTGGAGTTTTGAGTGTTGCGATGGAATCATGTCAATTCCATCTGTCCTGGAGTGTGAAAATTGGTCTACAAGAGTTGCCGATTTCAGATTTAGAGTCTTTTTGAGGATTTGAGGTCTTATGTTGGAAATTGTGAAATTTTAGTCATTCGGTTGACTTTGATCAATATTCAGGGTTCAGATGCTTGGACTGGATTTAGAATAGTTCCGTTGGATTTGAAGGATGATTTCAGGCCTAGAGAAGGTCTTAGTTGAATTCTTAAAAGTTTCGAGCTTGATTTGGCCTTTTAGGCATCATGATTAGTTTCTTGTGACTTGCATAAATTTTGGGTCAAGAAGATCTCGAATTCGTATTTTGATGGTTCCATTGTGTCTGGAACGTTGAGATAGATAAGTTGCATAATTGGTTTGTAAGTATGGGGTTTCAAACGAATCCCAAGGGTCTTTTCGATGATTTTTTAGTTGACTATGATTTCTGGTGCCTGCTATACCTTGCGATCATGATAGATTTGTTTGCTTTCATAGAGCTCGCGTTAGCAAGACCCTGATCACAAAAGCAAGGTAGGTGAGACCCCCGACCTTCGCAAAAGTGAAGGGCCTGTTCATGATCACGACTCTCGCAAAAATGAAGGTCAAGATTTTCTAGGGTTCACAAAAGTGAACCAGATGACACATTTTACGACTTCAGAGAGGGGTTTTAGACCTAAAATTTTGGGGTTTTACCCTTTTCCCCATTTTGAGTTCTGAAAAACCCTTGAAGATGATTTAAAAGGGATTTTTCATGGTGAATCATTTGGTAAGCCTTTGTAACTTTAAAATTTCATTACCCATTAATCATTTGTGATTTTAACATCAAAACTTGATATTTTGATTGACAAATGACAAGGTTTTTCAAGAACTTGAGTTCTAAAGTAAAATGGTGCTTGTGAATTTATTTTAATTTATTTTTTGAAATGGTTTTCACCAATGAGTTCCAAATACCTTTGGTAACATTTTCAAGTAAATATTTTTGGAGTCAAACCTAATTTATGAAACTGGGTATTTGAGTTGATTGACCCATTTTTCAAAGTGTATGATATGAGTGTTGTTATTTCTAGAATCTGATTGTAATTACTTGATTTAACTAGATTGTGGGGCTTTGTACATTGTTCGGATAGGGATGACTCAAGTCTTAGAGTGACTTTTGGCTGAATTAAGGCAAGTAACTTCTAAACCGTAAAAAACTTGTCGAATTTTATATTTCCCTTCATTGTGTGTTAGGAGTATTTGAATGAGGTGATTGTTTCAATTATTCCACTTGATTGTTTTTAATGAATAAAAAGGGGAATAATGAAAAAGGCAACATGTTGATAGTTGTGCTTTGTGAATTGCCTTATTGTGGACCCTAATTTGTTGATTGATGAAATGCTTGATGACATCATTGTGAAATTGAATTGACTGAATTTATTGTCTCTTCCTTATGGTGTGAAATTACTTATTTGCATTGATTTCTACGCACTATGATGAGACATATATATTATAAAGCCTAAGGAAAAGGGTTCTGGCTTGTGATATTGATGCCGAGGTCATTGTCGACGATTGTAATTGATGCTGAGGTTATTACCTGAGTGTGTGAATATGCTAAGATCATTAACGGTGAATGTTATTGATGCTGAGGTCATGTGTCAGCGAGTGTTAGTGATGCCGAGGTCATTACTGGAGAGTGTTATTGATGCTTAGGTCATTGTCAATGAGTGTTATTAATGCCAAGGTCATTTCTAGTGATTGTTATTGATGATGAGGTCATTTCTATCAAATACTTGGACTATAGGTGTTCCCCATCAGCCCTGATTGATATTTATGCATGATAATATTGATACTTGTACTTGATTGTTGTGCTTGATGACATACGTGTGATTTATGACTTGATATGTGTGATTGATGACTTGATAGTAGTGTTTGATGAACTATAATTGTTGGACCATGATTATGGAAACCTGTGAATTATGCTTGTGAACTGTTAGGTTGGGCTAATTTCTAAGCAGGTTGTAGTTTAGGCGGTTCGTTTGGGATGATAGGGGTAATCATATTCTAGGTGAGTTATACCTTGCTTATATGGTTTCTTGCTGAGTACCGTGTTGTATGGTACTCACTCCTTGCTTCTACACATGTGTAGGTTTTGAGCCCGGACCTATGTGATATTCTTCTTTATTTAATTTTTTGAGGCTTTCAAAGGACTTTGAGAGGTAGCTGTTTGTCATCTTGGCGGACCCTCTTGTTTTTTACTTTACATTTCATTCTTTTCAATAGACAAAGACATTGAGACTTGGAACTATCTTTCAATTTCATATTTTAAACATTAGTGACTTGTACACATGACAAGCAGGTTTTTGGAATAAATTAGAATGACTAAGTTTTTGCTCTTGTGTTATTATTGTCTTCCGCATTTCTTTCTTTTTGTTGGGTTGAGACTGACTTATCTAGGTAGGATTATATGAGTGCTATCACGTCCATTTTTAGGTCATGTCAAATGGTATTAGAGCCCAGGTTTATAGGTCTCACATGTGTACAAGACTAGTTTGAGTAGAGTCTCAAGGATCAGTGTAGAGACTTATATACTTATCTTAAAGAGGCTATAAAGACTTTATGAAACATCCTTTTATTCACTCTTTCTTATCGTGCGTGGTTACCTTTACTAATGTAGAGTTTCTGTGTATTTTTTTGGCAGATACTGAGGACCATAGCTTCTTTTTCCAGTGGTTGAGGGGAGACAGTCCTTGAGGCAATTGCTAAGACCCTAACTAGGGGTAGGGGTAGGGACTGAGCTGGAGGCTGTGATCATAGAGTAGCATTGGCTAGAGGTCATGCTCGTGGAGCGGTACCAGCTGGAGGTCGAGCTAAGGAGGTCTTTCTTGAGCCACAGGTTGAGGTTGTTGAGGATAAGATTCCTCCTAAGTTTGAAACTCCTTTGTTTTAGTACACTTTGTTGAGGATGTTGGTTTACTAGAGAGCTTTTCTCTAGGTAGTGCGATAGGCACACTGCAGGTTCCTCTGATGGAAGTGGAGGCACAGAAACCAGGTTTGCATCATAGTCCAGTTATTCTTGATCAGGTGGGCCAGCCACTAGTGGTTCCTATCTTTTAGTGCATAGATTGCTCCTGAGGTTGTTTGGACAGTTGATCAAAAAAGTTTTGAGAGGTTTTAGAAGATGAAAACACCCTTTATTTAGGGTGGTAAGAGTGAGGATGCTCATGAGTTCTTGACTTTGTGCCATGAGATTCTAGAGGTAGTGGGTATGGTTGATGCATGAGGTGTTCATTTTGTGGCACTTCAGCTCCTAGACCCGCTAGAGAGTGGTGGAGGACTTATGTGAGGTCTAGGATAGTTTGATCTCCTTCGATAGAGTGGGATACATTTCAAATTCTTTTTAGGACCGCTTCATTCCTTAGAGCATGAGGGAGGAGAGTTCATTGAGGTTTAAGGGCTTGACACAGTGCAGTCTGTATGTGACTGACTATAAGTCCCATTTTTGTGAGTTATCCTGGCATGCTATGACTATTGTTCTGGATGAGGCGGAGAGAGTTCGCATGTTTGTGAAAGGTGTGACTTTTTCCATCAAGACTTATATGTTCAAAGTAGACAAATATGGGGCTTCCTTCCAGTCCATTATGAGTACTGCGAAGAAGGCGGAGTTGATGGTTAGAGAGGAGTTTGGGGACCCTAAGAGGGCTCGATCATCTGGTCAATTTTCTATAGCATCATCTTGAAACAGAGCCTCACATAGAGGTTGTAGCTCTTTCCAACATTGTGGGCCTGTTCATGAATTTATGCCAACACTTGAGGTGGCCAGATATTTCGGGGGTCCTACAGTTCTAGCCGAGGTGGCCATAGTGGTTTATCTCGTCCATCACATTAGTCACCCACAGTGAAGTCTTGTTTTGGATTTGGAGATCCGTGTCATATGATTCGGCAGTGTCCTTTACAAACTCACTCAGGACCCTTACATACTTATTTAGCTGCTCCAGCTCGAGAGTCAGTGCCTTCGGCTAAGGGCAAGGAAGAAGTTAGACAAGTAGAGGCGATAGAGCTTCTGGTAGGGGTGCTGCAGCCCTGCTGGGCGGGAGTTGAGGTAGTGCTCATACTTGAGGTGGTCGAGAGGTTAAGTGTTATGCATTTCCATAGAGATCAAAGGTCGAGACTTCTGATTCTTTGATTACAAGTCTCGTTTTAGTTTGACATCAACATGCATCTGTATTGTTTAATTCAAGGTCTACTTTGTCGTATGTGTCTATCTATTTTGCTGTTGGTTTGATATGATGTGTGATAGTATACCTGTGCCTATTCGTGTTTCTACTCCGGTGGATGAGTCCTTAGTTGTGGATCGAGTGTATCGATCCTGTGTTGTATCTCTGGCTAGGTATGATACTTAGGTAGACTTGATCATTTTTGGTATAGTACACTTTAATATTATTTTGGGTATTGACTCTCCTTGCATCATGCTATTCTTGATTGTTATGCTAAGATTGTGACCTTAGCGATGCCAGGTGTTCCAAGAGTTCAGTGGATGGGTGCTAGTGGTTCTTACCCTAGAAAAGTTATCTTCTTCAATCGAGCTCAGAGATTAGTTGATAGAGGGTGTTTTTCTTATTTGGCCTATATTCGGGATACTAGTGTCTATCCACTTGCCATGGATTCTGTTCTCGTGGTTTGAGATTTTTTGGATATATTTCATACTGATCTTCAGGTGTTCCTCCGGATAGAGATATTGATTTTGCCATTGACTTGTGATAACACCCAAAATATTGACAAAATAATTAAATGAATAAGCGATCATTAGTTATATACATACCCAACAATTGAGCCAGGGTTGAATCCCACAGGGAGTGATATAAATCAAAGAATTCATTAAGGAAATTAAAATTTAAACTAATCTATTATAGCAATTAGGACAAATGGGTGGATGATTCCACCAAATTTCAAACAAGAGTTTGAAATCAATTATCACGATTCAACTAAAACGAGCTTTAAACAAGTAGAAGATGATCTAGGGGTGTGGGAGTCTGTTTCAACATCAAATAGGGGATGCAGGTGCTTGCTCAACAATGCTAGATAATCATCGATAGGCTAAGTAATCATAAACGACACACATGTTCTTTCAATCTCAATATGTCATATCACATAATCTCCTTTTGTTCTTGTCCATATGAAGATACAAATCAACCCAATACCTTATAAAATCTCTCTTTCAAGCATATTTGATATTTAAAAATGAAACTATAATTTCTCTTTTGAGCAAACTATAACAATCAGATCTGATTTGCAAGTATTAAGCCATTTACCCACTCCAAATTTAATCTCTTTCGAGCATCAATCAAAGATTTAAGCTAAGACCTAGTTGAAACCTTAACCTATAAATTGAACACATGCTAAATAGCTCAAGTCCATGAATAAATAGGAGAAAAAAAGAGCAAGACACTGGACCCACTAAATTAGTTAACACCTAACTCCATTATGACACCCCTTGAATTGGGGTTTTAGCCAAGTATCATAAAAGTAAAAGAAATTATACCAATTATGCTTTCAGCCATCAAATTATTTATAATCAACATTAATGTTCAACATCCACTTTGAATTGAAACCTCGATTTTCCAATACAAAATTAATCAAAACCCCAAAACTAAGAAGATATGGAAAAGGTAAAGAGATGAAAGATAAATGATAGCAAATCCGATAGATGATCCATTATTTTTCTTTCCTTTAGGATATTTATAATCTCCCCAAAAATTAATCTAAAATCCCATGCGTGACCTGATTGGTGACATTAGTGTAGCTCACCTACTTGATCGCTGGATCGCTATTTTGTTCTTCAGCTCACCCTTTCTTGGCTTCAGACTTCAGGTGTTTGAATCTTAGTTGACAAAATTGATTGAGTCCACCTTTCACATTTAGCGTGTCACCGATGACCACCTTTGTTCTCCCATTTTAGCTCTCAGTTTGGTCCATCCTTTCACTTTAGGTAATGGAATTAGGACTTCTCCTAACCTCTTCGATGAATTGTCATTTGCGCTTTACTTTGCTGACCTGCTTTGAATATTTTTAGAAGTAAACACTTTCACTTTAGGTGAGGTCCGTTCACGTTGGGTGATCCACCAACTGTCTCAGGTGATACTCAATTGGGAGTTTTCATTCTTTTCAAAGTTTTGCCTTTTTTGCATCGATTCATCCTCGCCATGTCCTGTAGCCTTCATAGCTACAACACATCAAGAATAGGCATTGCAGACACTATTTGTTGAACTAAATGGCCTCAAATGAGTCAAAATCTTAGACTTTTCAACATCCATAATAGAAACTTTTGTTTGTGCTTAAGTAAATCAAGAACACAATCAGTTGAACAAGGGTATCTACAATAGTGCTCAATGCGAGTTAACATGAAAGTGGCATCACAATGCTACAATCAAGTATTTACAATATTTCAATAATGCTCAAGAAGATTCAAATGATAACTAGCCGGTATCGATTCATGTTCAAGCTCACTAATGCTTCCTTATAATGCAAAACCATTCAAATGTCCTCACAACAAAATGATTCCATGCTCTCAAAAAGAACATCAACAAAAAAGTTAGGAATCACTACAAACTCTCACTCTCCGAAAGATAAAAAAAATATAAGATTCATCTCATAGGTTTGCCATATTCTCCAATCATTGTACAACTCGATTTCAGACAGATCTCAAGGGTCTTTTCAGGCTTGTAGTGGGGTTGAGGGAAAAGGTATGGTCAATTTGGTTTAGTGATGTCACCTTTTTAAAGTATTGTTGTACTCATCTTCACTTCTTCTCAAGTAGTTTTCATTATTTTGATTTGGAGACTCAGTCGTCAATTCTTTATTCCATTCATTAGGAACCCCTTTTATTGCATCAAAACTTTCTTTTTCAATTCACTTTAAATAAGGGAGGGGTTCCAACTTTTTGCTACAAACATCAAGGATGAGTCTCACTTTCTTTCTACTTTTTCACTTGACTTTCTTTGCTCCTTCTTTTCGACACCCCAACTTAGGCCTTTGGCCTAAGTTGGCTATTCAAACAAACAATGCTTAGAAAATGATTTATGGGTGAGAGGGTAGGGACATCTTTGGTTCAAGAGGCTTCAATGAGGCTAACAACAAATTGTGCCAAGATGGTTGCACAGCCTCACAAGGATATCCAAAAGGTATGACGATTTGGAGAACATCTCTTGCATCCACCAAAGCTAAACAATTAGACTAACTAGGCAAATTCTAGGAATCTAGAAGCATGTTTTCCAGTAGGATCTCAACATACACGATACTTAAAGAACAATAATTCTACACAACTCTTCAAAATTAAAAATATTGCATGCAATGTTCATTGCAAGACTCACAATCAATACACAACTAGTCAACATAAGATTCTAAAAGATCATGAAAAAGTAATGCAAAACAAATTTCCTCTTGCAACACCAACACAAACACATTTCTCATCAACAACACTATCCAAGACATCGATATTAAACATGATAGATACTCAAATATAAAAAATGAATGTACAAGCTCTTACAATCATTTCACCAACTCAAAAATCTCGAGGCGATTGACAAAGAGAAGAAAATGACCAAAACTCAAAATATAATTGAACAAAATATAGTACTAAAGTATCAAAATACAACACAAGTAAACAAAATACAAATAAAAAGGGGAATAGGCATAAATGCCCTCACTCTACAAAAAAGATAGTAGCAGTGTCCTCAATGCTAAAATTACGAGAATGAAATGGGTAAAAGGTCCCACTTTCAGGCTAATCCTGTGATGAACTCTGGTCTCATGGCTCGGTGGGAGTAGAAAAAATGTGGGCATTAGTACCCGACACAGCTAGAGGAGGAGCAATAAGTGTGACATCAACCAGGGCATCAATGCCCGACACATCTAGAAGAGGATCAATGAGTGTGGCATCAACTAGGGCACCAATGCCCGACACATCTTAAGGAGGAGGAGTGGAATACGAAGGCCATACCCATTAGTGCCAATCTCAGAGGTCTCCATATGATATCTCTCCAATGTAGCATACATAATCGACTCTTCTATAACCTGTAACTCTGTAATGCCTCCGCACTCACTTGCTCATCATCTCACATGAACTCATCCTCGCCAGTCTCTATAGTGGAGTCCTCATCATCCTCATCATTGGCTTGCTCTACCATCTGCTAGTCTCATCAACAACTAACTACCCAACTATCACTAAAGGGACATCTACTTCAATCTCAGTCGGAGGTATAATTGTTGGCACCTCAGGCAATGATTCATCACTCCATAGCATCAATATATCCATGGAATTCACCTAATCCATGTCTACCCTCAAAGTAGCTATGTCACCCCTTAACTCTATCATCTCAGAAGAACCACCCTCGATCTTCTCGTGTCCTCAACCCAAGAGATAATGATATCAAGTCTTAGCCCATAAGTGGTTAAAAACACTCAATGATTTGCAAATTCAGCCTGTAGGGAAGTTATAGTAGCCTCAATGGCTATAGCAATTGTACTCGGAACTTTCCTCACAAAATGAGATGTCCTAACATCTAGAGAATAGACAAAGATGCCCATCTGATATATCGAGGTATGTGTCAATGTGGAATGAGATATAGGGGGAGGTGTAACACGAGGAAGGGAAATAGTAGACCTAAAAGCTATAGATGGAGTGGGAGTGATACCTGAGAGCTACATAGTAGGAGTAGGATGAGCAATACTTGATTCTAAGGTAGAATGGTCAACTACTGCTGTGGTTTATGGTGGTGGCGGCTTCCTTCTGGCCTCGTTATCCCTCAAGTAATCATCATCAATCCTTCAAATGGCACTAATAAGGCAGAACTCACTCTTATATCCATCTTTTCTCTAAATGAAACTCCAACCAACTCACTCAACTAGGTGCTCAAAATTGGGAAAAGCAATGATGTTTGCTCTTTCTTAGCCCACATGAGCATTTCTTCTTTTATTATTTGGCCTACATTTAGCTCTTCCCCATCAATTATAGTCCCAACCAAGACTAATTTTGGGTGACGAAGGATTGACTCATTTTGGGATGGCATAAGGTTGCTACTAATAAACCCAAACAAAAAACGAGCCACCACATTTGTATCCTTCTTCTCAATTTTGACCCCGTTAACCATCCATGGGGGATTTATATTATAAACCAAAGGTTAAAACCACCCTTTCAACTCATCTATATTGTGCTTCATTTGAATCTTGTAAATCTCCACTTTGTTCCCTTTCATTCCCAAGACATTGCTAATCGCTATTCAGTCACATTTTCACTATCTTACCTTAGACCTGAACTTCCTCAAGTGATCTCCAAATCACAACCTTCCTTTTATTAAGGAGCGCCTTAGCATAAGCCTCGTATAATTCATGGACCCACATCAGGATATAAGGAGTTTGAGCTTTGGTGAAGTGCTCAAACTTATGAAATTTGATCGTCTCCCAAATCGCCGAGTAGTCACT
Organism: Solanum pinnatisectum; assembly: GCA_035578085.1. Lineage (NCBI taxonomy): Eukaryota > Viridiplantae > Streptophyta > Magnoliopsida > Solanales > Solanaceae > Solanum > Solanum pinnatisectum. Next base: position 31,429,214 of record CM069079.1, on the reverse strand, counting down.
CATGACTCTGTCAGTAGATAATTGGCGCTCCTCCAAAATAGTATGCTCGCAAGTAGCTTTCAACCTATTAAGTTCTCTCAAAGCAATGATTGTAAGTAGCCTCAAAATCATATTGGACGTAGGATCTTGTATCATTTTGAAACGGATTGTGCTCCTCTTTTTTTCTGCCACCTTCTCAACCATAACAACTAGTTTAATCTTAGCTGCATTATCACCCTCGTCCTTGGACCAAGTATAATCAAGTAGGATTTCTTCATGGTTAGAAGATGAAGAGTTGCTTTCATCGATCAATGCACTCTCTTTGCAATTTCAGCAATCAAAGCCTTCTTTTGTTTCTTTTCACTCACACACTTAGAAGTGCGAAAAGTGAGTATTTGTTATTTTGTGGGCGCATTGATTTCCACTCCCATTTTCCTTTTGAATGGAGGCGGAGGAGGAGACTTGGAATTAGAAAGAGGGGCCCTCGCAGTGATGAGAACTTAAGGTCTATCCAATTCCCCTAAGACACAATATTACAAAGCAAACATCGAGTGAAGGTTAGTAGAAAATATTTTCAAAAAAATCACTTTTGAAAAATTTGTCCTTAGGCTCACCGAATGGGTAGGTGAATCGACCAACAAGTTAGGCTAGCTTGGATGAGCTCGTCGAAGTTGACAGAAACAAGAAGTTTAAACTCAAGCATGATGGGCGATGTGTCACAACCCAAAGTACACCCTAGACGTGACATGACTTATATGACCCCTAGAGGCCCTACATAAGCCACTTAGAATGCATCATACAAGATGATAGAATTTCAAGTTCAAAGGATAGATTATATCATAAAATGTTTGATAAGAATAGGAAGCGAAAACAAATTACATAGTGTCAAAGACATCGATTACATCAAGAGTGATTGGTATGTAACCTATACATCACATACAATATG